>JAJOZX010001052.1:247500-432500 GCA_023014485.1 Bathynomus jamesi | reverse complement strand
ATACATATGGTACATCTACATACACTGGGTAATTTTAAGGGGGCAAGATCGCCTTTCGACTTTGTTTTGCTGATATGTTTGTTAGAAAAAGGTTGATTTTTTTTTACTAAGCTGTAAGTGTTACAATTTTCAGGACATTATTGTCGTCAAACTGTCAAATGTAAAATTATTTTGCAATAAATCGTTAATTATTTCAATTGTTTGGTGCAAGAAACCTTGCATTTATTCATATTACCAACTATTTCTTATATTCTGCCATGTTATTGTAACTAAAATATATATACACTATTAGAATAATTTTGAAAGGAATTTTCACGTATTTTTCATATTGTCGACCTTATTTTTTATAGGGAGGAGAAATTTAAAACAGATGAGTCCACCACACTACATACCATGATTAACCCTGTAAATTGTAGTATGCATTTATATTCATATATTGTTATGGTTTCCATATGTGTTCACGGAACCAATGGGCTGCGCAACTCATCTGGTGCCCTGGGTCCGCGGTAGCTAAACACGCCCCTAGTCATGATAACGCTGAATATCAGCCGTTTCTTCGTGCTCTATCTCAACACCTCGTGCATACCCTGACGCTTCAAGTCTACCTTTCAGGAAGATATTGATACAGTATAAGGACTGAACAGTTTATCGAGTTTCTGGAACGTCCACACCTCATAAATCTTTAATATTCTGTAACCGTGACTAACGGCGAGGTCCAACTCAGGACTTGTTCAAACGCTGATCTTCCTCTGATTGATTGTGTGATTACACTCTCCACTGTTCTCCTCTGCACACTTTACGCACAGGAGAAACATAAACCTGTGATCTATGAGAACGCTTCGATGGTGGATAGAGCGGATCCCACGAGCTTTTCAGAGGCACTTACAAGGTATGGATTATTCTTCACCACGTAGGGGTATAATGTACAACTATCAAAGTAGTAAATATTTACACCCTCCGTAGGTTGAAAGTAGAGTTTGAAAAGGTTTGTACTCCCTCCAAACATACTGTCACCACATTTGAGAGGGTCCGCTACCAATAGGGTGTACCATTTTTGGGTCATTTTCAAAAAGTCAAGGTCCAGGAGTCTAATGTTGTGCCAAATGATGTCCTAAACACGAATTTAACAAGCATTTTCTAATCCAACAAATTTTTAATCCCCCCCACCCCCCTTGAAATTTTGCCCATCCCCTTTTCCTAAAAACCCCATATATCTAAAAAACTATCAACTTTATCGAAAAATGTTATAGAATAAAAATGATTTAGAATCAAACGTTCTATTAGAAAAGTTCATTAAGATAGAAATGTACGTAATTTTGAAAATTTTCATTTTCTTTTGTCCAAGAGCACCTTATTGTATTAATACAAAATAAGGTGCTTAAGTTACATTATTTATGAGTATATTGTGAGTATAATCCAAATTTAAAAATCCTTTTTTACATTGAATTTTAATAAACAAGCATTGTTTTTACTCTTATTGTTTCTTTTCAGACTGCTTTATTTGAAAAATAAATAAAAAATGAGTCAAACAGCTACAAAACAGCATGACTTTATTCTTGGTCGCTTGCAGGCTGATATTATGAGTGCATCTAAAATTGTTTTACCATCCAATAAAGATGTTCTAAGCCATTTTATTTATTTACGGAGAATGCAGTATAAGGGTCCAAAAGTTACAAAAGATTCTACTGTTAATGAAGTTCTACAGAAGCTACTAATAATATGGCAAAAAGCATGCATTCCTACTATAGATATTAGTAAAAACCCTAAAGGCAGGAAGATGCTGTTAAATCTAGAAGGAATGCATAATAATTTAATCAAGCACAAAAAAAGAGCAAGCTTTGAAAATGAACTCGCTAATTTCATGAAAATTATGGATTCCCTTTTTGACATCTCTTCTCAAAATGCCGTTGAATTAATCCAAAAAGACCGCATGAGAACTGAGCCTCAGAAAGCATATGATATTTCATTCTTAGAAGATCAAAGAACAAAACGAGAAACATGTTTAGGTTTGCTAGATGCAGATTATGCATCAAAAGTACAGCGCAAGTACATTAGATTAGAGAAAGAGAAGAAACGCAAAGAGAAACATAAATCAGTGAAGCAAGTGAGTGCTACAGCCACAACATCAGAGACCCTTCTTTCTAGCACGACCAGTTCTGAGACAGACAGCTATGAAGAGTTTCCGACAGAACCTACAGCAGGACCTTCAAATGCTTCCAGCCCCAAAAATATTCTTGCCTCGCCATTGGTTTCCTCCACTGCAGACAGACTTAATCTCTCTATTGGACAACGGACTGTTTTTGCTGCTGCAGTAGCCATTAGGTGTGGCAAGGATATTGAAAAACTGTCTCTCTCCAGGACCACATCTGCAAGAGCCGCTCGAAAGACAAGAAAACGAAAATATGAAACTTGCATCAAGGATTTTACTCCTCCTGATCACTGCCTAGTACATTGGGATAGCAAGCTGCTTACTAAATCATGTTCAGAACAAGAAGACCGCCTTGCAATACTTGTTACTGGATACCCAAATGTAGAAAAACTTTTATCAGTTTCTATAATAGATGATTCCACTGGATTGTCTCAAGCCACTTCTGTATTTCAAAGTATTGAAAAATGGAACTTGAAGCAAAATGTCTTTGGAGTATCATTTGATACCACTGCATCCAATTCAGGATGGATGAAAGGTTCCTGTAAGTTACTTGAAGAACTTTTGCAAAAGAAATTGATTTGGTTAGCATGCCGCCATCATGTGGCTGAAAGAGTTTTGTGTGCTGTGTATGAAACCATTTTTGGCCCAAGTAAATCTCCTGAGTTTGAGTTATTCAAAGAATTTCGCGAGTCTAAATGGAAGAAAATTAATACGAAATCTACATACAATGTTCTTGATATTAAATCAAGGTATCAAAGAGGCCTAAAGGAAGAATGTGTAGAATTTATGACCCAATGTTTAAGAAAATCTGACTGCTTTCCACGTGATGACTATAAGGAAGTTGCTGAAACAACTTTAATGCTTTTAGGAGAGGTTTCCAGAGAAAACAGTCATTGGCGGAAACCTGGTGCAATGCACCGTGCCAGGTGGATGGCAATGATTTTGTATACAAATAAAATGTATGCTTTTGCCCACCAAGCATCATATGATGAATCATTGATTAAGAAATTAAAGAGAATGTGTCTATTTAATGCATTAATTTATGGAAAATACTGGCTTTTATGTTCTAATTCACTAGATAGTCCAGCTAATGATCTGAAGTTTTATCATGATTTGGTGAATTACAGGAAGGAAGATAGGGAAGTTGCAAATGCTGCTTTGAAATCTTTTGCCAATCATTACTGGTATTTGACGGAGGAAGTGGTCCCTTTGAGTTTCTTTGGATCGCTAAGTAATGATGAAAAAGATAAGATCGCAAAATTCTTAAACAAATATCCAGTTCCAGAAAATTATGTATGTGGGCAACCTGTTTTCCCCATTTTAAAGGAAGACACAAAGCTTCATCAGCTAGTAGGTCCAATTTCATGGCATTTATTTCAATGCTGTGGGTCAAAACCAGACTCATGGATAAAGAAACCAGCATCAACATGGGAAGAGGTCGATGACTACAACAAACTAAAAAACATTCGTTCATCTATTAGAGTAGTCAATGATACCGCTGAAAGAGGAATCAAGCTGGTTCAAGACTTTCATGACAAATGTCAAAATGAAGAAGAATTTCAAGGTCTTTTGCAAATTGTGGAAGAGAATAGAAGACTAATTCCTGATCCTACAGTAGTAAAGAGACTCTTAAAAGAATGAAACTCAGTAAAGAATAGTTCATTAACAGATAGATTAGGTATTTTTATTTGCAGAGATTGTTTTAATTTAGAAGAGGCTGATTTTTTTTTGTTATTAAATGTACCATAAATTGTCTTTTCTTATTTTTATGTTTAAAAAGCTCTTATATCAATGATTTCTAATTAGGAAACTTGTTTCTTTTTATTTTTTTGAGGAAAGTGTTGAATAAAGGAAAAAAAAAAAGATGGGACCTCACAAGTGTTAATTTTTAGCTTTATTTTATATATATATATAGTTTTAAGGTTGTCCTCACTTTGTATAGGCTAGTTATAATAAAAACTAATTATGATTTGCATTATAACTAGCAAATACAAAGCCCATCGCCGCGAAGCTGCATTGGGGTGATGCTTCAAAGGTGGCGGTAACACCTTATTTAAGAAGAAGGCACTGCAAGCAAAAAAATTTTTTAATTTAAATTTTTAAAAAATAAATGAAAATTTTCAAAATTAAGTAAATTTCTATTTTGATGAACCTTTCTAATAGAACATTTGATTCTAAATCATTTTTATTCTATAACATTTTTCGATAAAGTTGATAGTGTTTGAGATATATGGGGTTTTTAGGAAAAGGGGATGCGCAAAATTTCAAGGGGGGGGATTCAAAATTTGTCGGATTAGAAAATGCCTGTAAAATTCGTGTTTAGGACATCATTTGGCACAACATTAGACTCCTGGACCTTGACTTTTTGAAAATGACCCAAAAATGGTACACCCTAGCTACCAATACCATTGTGGTTTCCATCCACTCATCACACTCCTGTTCCAACAATATCTTGGAGTGAACTGAGAACTTATAAGTTGATCTCGAATACGGGTCCATGACAGACTATCAATGGGGGATCTACCGTGGAAGTCTCCTGTGATACCACACTCAGGACGTAGACATCTGTGCCATCTGTCTACTCGTCACAATTTTCCACATCACTATCCCCTTACTTTCAATAATGCAGGCAGTTCTCAGATAACGATGATTCAGATAACCGCATTTTCGCAATAACGACGTTTAAGCATTATAGCCTCTAACCCTAATACCGATGCCCATTCCTCGCAATACCGATATTTGCAGAATTTCGTCGAAGTAATTAGCAGCACCGTATGTAAATTTCGGCAACTTCGATTGGCAACAACGAGTCTAGAACGTTCAGTTGAACCAGTGTTGCCATTTTGGAAGCGTTATTCCAGTGTTTACATAACAAACATTTATTAGTTTTGTGTTTTTATAATAAATATTGACTTGTGATTAATATCATGGCACCAAAAAGGAGAATTAGTGATGGGAAAAGTGTGGAGAAAAGGCAAAGGTACAGTTCTGAGTTTAAAATGGATATTATAAACCCTTTCAAAAATTGGAGGAAGTCCTAGCATTTTTTATGACAACGACCTAAATTCAAGTTTATGGGCATGAAGAGATGTGGAAAAGGCTACAACTTGCTAGAAGGTTCTCTACAAGGAAAAGAAGTTGTCTGTTCAGCTTACTTTGGACCGCTTCTTTAAGAAAGTTGATAAGATCCCTACAAAGAAAGATGAAGAGCCTTCTACATCTGTAGAACTGAAGAAGATTTAAGGTAAGAAATTATAATTAAAATAAGATTTAATCTAGATTAAATATTATTTTCCTTACTATTAAATGTTTTAAATGTTAGATTTTACACTATATAACACTCTGGGGTTGTTAAATTATTCATTTATTGTGTAAATAATGGTTCGAAAATATTTTGTTCAAAGTTCAGGAAACTAACCCCCACTTATAACATGTAAACTATGGGAAAACGTGATCCAGATAGCGACGTTTCAAATAACGATGCGTTTTCCAGGAACGTATTAACATCGCTATCTAAGGACTGCCTGTACACAACTCAATCCTTCCTCTTCTCTTAACATTCTTGCCGTTTCCTTTTTTCGTGATCTTTCCTAGAAAGATCACATATACTCTCTGTCTAAAACAACTTCTAAGAGGCTAGGTGTGTTGTGCCGGCTCCGCAGTGTCTTTACCCCGACTCAGTTGCTCTCTCTGTACAGGGGTCTTGTCTGCCCATGTATGGAGTACGTTTAGAAGAGTCTCTGTTACCTTAAATGAAGTTTATTCAGAGGGAGGCGTTGTAAATATTGGGACTGTTTTGAATGACGTAAACAAGGTTGCTGATGGAGGATCGGGGGAAAACGACCAGAGTAGTGAGGCAAATGTGTTTCACAATCAAAGTACAATAACACGAAAATGTAGGCTGTCACACAGTTCCCTTCATGAGTGTGAGAGGCTACTTAACAGAACAAGTGCTTGTTCCTTAACTGAATAAATTTGTAGTTGTCCTAAATACGTGTACAAAGGTATGGCTTTCACTCGGTCGCAGGGTAAAGTGTCTGAAGAACCCAAGATTAGTAGTAATCCTGAACGGAAACGTCCAGTAGTTAAATGAAAGAAAAAGTAGTTTGTAAAAGTTAAAAGTTAAGCTCTATAAATCACGAACTTTCATTTATTGTTTTCATTTTTATGATACTCTAAATTCAAAATCGTAAATCTATAGATTCCTAATAAGAGTTTACGTTTAATGGCCGCCCGTAAACGTTCCAGTGTTGAACAATATGCAGCTGCACTGATTGTTGTGCCTTTTTGCATGAAGTCTGCGAGCAAAACGCCTTTGTGGTCCCAAAACACGGTAACTATCACTTTGCCAGCGGACCTCACAATCCTAAACTTCTTTGGTCGCGGGGAACTCAGGGTGTTTCCATTCCATGCTGGCACGTTTTGTTTCCGGAGTACGGTGATGAACCCATGTCTCGTCTCCTGTGACAATGCGCTCGAGAAATTCTTGATCACTGACAGACTCGGAATATCGTTGCAGAAATGACAGGGCACTGTTCCAGTCGAACCGTCATGTTCAACTGACTCATATAACCAATATACGGTAGATGGCAGCCGAATCGACGTGCAGTGTTGCCAACAATGATTAACGAATTCACCTGATACAAACATAATCAATGTAGGTCCTTTAGTTTCGAAATTATACGTCGTGTAAACTTATTTTCTGACGACCCCTCGTATTTGTAGGATATACAGTATATATAGATTAATTTTGTGGTTATGGTTTCTTTTTTGTTTATTTAAATAAAAGTTTAGCTAATGTAGTATGTTTCACTCTTACAGGAGACAAACTGATGTGCCTGGCTGCTGGGCAACTGGGCTGGTAGAGGATGTCTTAATTAAAAGAAACAGCACTAAATACGTCTTTATTAGCAGGACTTATCTTGGCTGTCACTAGCCCGAAACTTCGACGTCTTAGCTTTGTTTCGTCTCTGGATGTTCCTACCAAGAATGAATCGTGTCCTTCAGGATGCTTGACCGAAGAGGACAATTTTTATTGAGCATTGCACGGTCGATGCCTGCTCCTGCCAAGCTGGGTGATTGGAGGAGGAATGACGGGAAACTAGTGAAACTTGGTATCAGAAGGTTTGGTATCCGAAAGTTCTCGGTCCTCTCACAAAGTTCTGCTTTTCCTTGAAATCAGAAATTTCTCACCTGAATTCCTAACTTCTCGAATTGGGACACTGTCAAGACAGAGGGTGAGAAAGGAACTAAACTTAACTGTAATTAATTTGCGTGTGAAAAGGTGAAGACATCTGAATTGATTACCTTTTCACTTTCTGAATAAAAAAAGGTCTGGGTACCTACTAAAGTATCGATCACTCACAAAACTGGATTAAAGACAAGTGAGGGAAAGTGAATTTAACTCTCTTTCCATTTGGTTGCGTTTCGCATACTTTTGAAAAAAAGTGTATATGTATGCGGATACATTATGCGAATGCAGATATATTATGCAAATGCGGATACATTCGTTGTGAAGAATTTGCAACCATTTATTTTAACAGTGTTAATGAGTACAGTCTGTACATGCGGAAAAACTAATGTGGTATTTAGTAGAGTTAGTGATTCCTTTTAACAGATATTTGTATTATTCTCAACAATGTGGGGATTACCGTCTTCATACTGAAATTTATGTACTTAAAATGAACTGTTGGTGTATGATAAATTTTTGCCTATTTCTTTAACTTAAGATTAATTGCAAATATTGTATCTTACTGTTCCATGTATTGTATATCAATTTAACGTAGTAAGGTCTTAAGGAATATTTACTGCTGATAAATTATTTAATTATAAAAGTATGAACATAATCTACTGTACAGTATAAATAAATAACGCTAATTCCAAATCTGTTTTCGGTTTCCCTCTAGCACATCAGGTTATCGACATATGACTGGTGTTATTTTCAGGACAATTTATCATACAAGTACAACTTTATTCATAAAAAGAAATGACACCAACCTAAAAACGTTGCGAGTACGATTTTCTTTTGTAAACCTGGTCCGGTTCGTCGCGGTACAACATCCAGCAGTAGTCTGCCAGCATAATTTCGTTACAGAAACCTTGGTAGCGATTTTCCATTGACTGGATATCTTGATGGAAGTGTCCCCCTGTTCGTAACTCACCGCGCCAAGGTTTTCGGGAAAGAAATCTAGATGCGAAAGTAAAAAATGTATTTTCAAGGACATGCGACAGCCCATTTCTTGATATGCATCGAGCAGTTTCTGAACTCCATCTTTGTATGCGGGAGACTTGTGGTTACCCAAAATGTTTCCACAAATCCATTTGAAAGCCTGCCATGCTTTTTGTTCTAAGGCATTGAGGCTTTCTTCAAAGTAGAACCTCCCTGATTTGGGGCCCCACAAAGATTCCCTCCTTCAATTTCGCGGCACTGATGTTCTCTCAACAAGGTATCGAAACCTTCTCGAATTCGCCTTACCCATCGCTTCCACAAAATTTTTCATTAAGCCGAGCTTAATGTGGAGAGGTGGCAGGAAAATCTTCTTTGGATCAACTAAAGCAACACACTGGACACTGCCGTTCCTGGCTCGTATGTGCTTCTTTGATGCCAGTCACGTGTGATGTGATGATCCGCGGTAGCACAGCTGTCCCGTAGGCATAGGAAACAACAGTATTTCGTGAACCCTCCTTCATGCCCATTAACATACCAATGACTTTGACATCACCACAGATATTCCATTGACGAGTGCTGTATTGGATTGCTTCGAGTAGTATATTCATGTTATCGTACGTCTCCTTTAGATGAACGAAGTGGGCGATCGGGATGGAAGGGTTTAAGTTCTAGTTATGCAGGAGAACCATTTTCAAGCTTCGCTGTGAGGAATCAATGAAGAGGCGCCACTCAGATGGTGTGTGTACCTGTGACAATTTCTCGAAAAGTCCAGTGATATCATAGCAATAGCAGAGCAGACCGTCTACTGTAAAGAATGTCGCCAAATCATGGTTTCGTTTTCGATAGTGACACACTCGGACGTTCTTCTCAAGTAAGTGTTTCTGCTTGAGTCTCAAGGAGAGAAGTTCTGATTTCTCTTTGGAGAGGGCTAGATCTCTAATAAGGTCATTCAACTCGTTTTGGGTAAGCCTCTCCGTCTCCGATTGCTCTTCGTCAGGTGTGTAGTTAAGATCGGCCGAAAGTCCCGCATCTCTGCCAATCGCACCTTCGTCGGATTCCCTTTCGTTTTCTAAAGAATCGAGTCCATGCTGTGGAGGTACCGGAATCGGCATCGTGTCATCGTGGGGGATCGGTCTGATCGCGGAGTCTACGTTCGGATAAACGATGTTATGCTTGTTCTTCACGGAGAATCCAGTTATGTTAACATTGCAAAAGTAACAATCTCCATGATGGTCTCTCGGTTCCCTCCATATCATGGGTATAGCGAACGGCATCGACTTTTTTCCTTTGGTTCAACCAGTCACGTAATCCATTCAAACAAGCGGTACAGATAACATGTGGCGCCCACGCCTTATCTTGGTCGCCTACGTGATTGTCCGCCGTTGTGATTTCGTCGTGAACGAGCCGCACACGTAACAGAAATTGTCGGGGTGATTTTTACACTTTCGAGGCATGATGATCGGTGAGTGGGTTGTTGTAAATCACCTAAAAAATTAAAATGTGTAAGTGGGCGACACAAAACAAAACAAAACAACACACAACTATTACGCCAAAGAATAAAAGGGTGTACAATTTAGGGCGGGTCGTACTCGGGTGACAACATGAATCTGAAGGAAATCCTACCATCAGGGGTGTCTAAATTATGTGTTTTTACATGAGGAATTCAAATATGAGCTTCTTGTTTGGATAGGATAACTCTAACCTACATCATTTTGTATTTCTAAATTGCCAATTTTACCCTTTTGAACCCCTTTATAATATATTAAAAGATATAAGGTAAATCATTTATATTGACAAGGCCAAATCAACTTTACATATATTTATTAATAGGTGAACTGCATGTATATCACTGGATATAATTACAAAGATCATTCTCCTGACATCTTGAACTTTGCCAGGTTGCACAAATCCTGCTTTGACTCAGACTTGGACATCAGCTTCCTGCTGGTCTCCTGATCCCTGATCCCTCCATCCCTCTTTTTCTGTGAGAAGTACTTAGCAGAAGCCTCAGTCACCATTTTAACAACCCTCTCAATGCTTTGTGTGTGGCAAGGCCAGTTGCGCACCTCCATGGGGGTGTTGATGAGGTTTTTCACCTCTGAGGTGCTTAGAGAGCAGGTGAGAGGTGGCTCTGACACACCTTCTGACCAGCTGATCAAGTCACCGATGCTGGAAGCATCACAATTGATGTCAGGTGTCCTTCTGCTCCTAACAGAGGAGTCCCACAGCTGAGTGTCCGGGTCCCCCTCTCCCCTGATGGCCAGGATTCTCTCCACCCCTTCAATCCTCTCCTTCTGATCCTCACAGCAGAGTAGTGTTTGGAGGATGACTTCACTGTGGGCATACCAAGCAGATCTTCTCACAGTGGCATCAATATCCAGCACCTCCTTTCTCGGGACTTGAGGCAGTCCAGCTGAAAGAGGATGTGCCTAGGCCCTTCGATCCAGGAGTGCTTGACCTTCACGTTGAACCAACATGGGTAATACACTCCAATGATGAATTCCACAATGAATTGCAGAATCTTCAGGTTCTTTCCTTTAAGTCCGTGCTTTGACACCCAGAGCCTGAGAAGTCTGTTCGCTGTGGTGAGCCAGCGGCTGTGGTTTACTGGTCCTATCTCTAACAGAGCCAGCCCTGCAGGAAGTACTCCATCCCTGACTGCACAGACAATTTTATAGCCATAGTATTGATCAGTTGAGAGATCTTGAATGACCTTGTCAGGAAGCTTGATCAGTGGAGGGCCAACAGAGATTCGGGTGAAGTTTGGATTGATACAAAGTCTGTAGCAGAATCAAGGAGCTTTCCTATTGGCCCGGATAATTTTTTGTCTGACAGAGTAGGGCCATCAAGGTCAACAATGAGATGGCGCAGGGGAAGTTCAACAGTGTGCAGGTTGCACACCAACCAGACCAGCTTTCTCCCCAGGTGCAGCTCCAGCTTCCGCATTACTCCAGCTTTCACACCAGTGTTGACATTTGTTGAGTCTCCTCCAATGGCCAACAAGGTCTTATCATAACCCCTCTCTTTCAGCCAGGCAAACAGGACCTTAGCAATCTTCTCCGCATGTGACTCCTCTTTAGTTGCTTTCTCTGGGGTAAAGTGGAACAGATAGTAGCTGCCAGGCTCACTAACAACACTATAGTGTTCTTCCTTGATCTTTGCGGGAAAAGATTGGTCACTGCCCTCAACTTCCCTCACAGTTGGCAGTTCAGACACCAACAGCTCCCGGCCAGTGCCAACAAGATTACTCAGATGAGAACGTGATTTCGTCCTTGTTCTGACTTGAGCCATTTTCTTAATGAGTTCACACTGAAATAAAAACAATAATACAACAGTTAAGTATCCACTACAGACAGGTATTAACTCTTTTGAGCGCAAAATTCTTGGTTAAAAAAAGAGCTGAAATGGGCAAGAACAAATTTATCTGCAAATGCTAAACACATTATGCTTTTTGGGTTTCAAAATGTTATAAAATGCTAATTTATCTGTTGTCTGTAATGCAAATAATTTGTTCATGTACTCTAAAAAAAAAAAAGAAACATCCTAAAAATATTCTTTAGAACATTGAAATAGGCCTCATACTGCTCAGTTGTACTAAAAATGAACCACCTAATTTTAGCTCAAATCAAAGTTGTTAATTAAATTTTGCTCAATGTATCACTATAATATGCGTAGAAATAGCTTTTTCTAAAATATAACAGAATAATACTCACATGTGAACAGTAACAAAAAGAATATCAGTAGATAATCACTAAATCTATCCCCTCACTGCAAGCCGAGGTGGTAAAATAGCTTCATAAATCATGAGTCACTTCAAATATTTCACAAAACGTTTTAGAATGTTCTGAAACGTTACATTCTAGCCTCTGAGAAAGGTGGCTCAGAAAATGGCCTTATGCGCGCCAGAAAACCGTCAAAATATTTCATATACCAAACTGTATGATAATTACAATTAAGTGGAATGGCACACCTTTTTATTTGAGTATTTAAATATTATTATTATTATATGAATTACATTATATGTGTTTATATGAATTAGTTAGAACAATGCTCTATGAGAGATAACGTGAGCAGCCATGATAGAAAACGTGAGAAGACATATTCTGGGGTAACTACAATAGTAAAATAATCAACAATTTAATAATAATCAACTGCAAAATGATGTAGGTTAGGGTTATCAGAATTAATTATCTTCTTCAGAATTGTGTTCTATACACCAAAATATGTCATTTGAACACCCCTCTCCATTGATTTAAAAAAAATGCATAGTATGACCAGCCCTAGTGTACATGTACAATGTTTGCAAATTTGTGGCCAGCAACTGCTCTCACCTAAAATACCACAAGACAACCTGTGGAAAGCCTAAGTTGAAATGACAAAATGCCGTATATGAGGGCACAGAAACAGTAAAGCAAAATCCAACACCAAAGCGGCAACGACAAAATACTCCGTTACATGTAGAAAGGACGCATATTATGTATTGTATATATAGTATTATATATTATATTATATATAGTTATATGCATATTATATATACCGTGTGACCACAAAAATTGTCCCTGTTTTTAATCGCTTATTACTCAGTCATTATTGCAGCTTCACAAATGAAATAAAAAGCATTCGAAAGAGAACATTTTAAAGTTTTAATTTATTCTACATGTGTTCAAAGTGACGTCCCTGGACATTCTTACATTTCACACAACGGGAAAGGAAGTTATTTATTACATTTTCCAAAACGCTGTATTCAATGGACTGTACACTCTCTACCACCGCTTGCTTTAATTCTTCGATAGAAGATCTCTTGCCTGAATACTTTGTCCTTGACAAATCCCCCGAGAAAAAAGTCCATAGGTGATAGATCGGGAGATCTCGCGGGCCAGGGAAACTGCGAGCGATGAGAAATGAATCTTTGTTCAAAAAATCTTGTTAAACATTCCAGTGATTGCCTAGTTGTGTGGGCTGTTGCTCTGTCTTGCTGAAACCACTTGTTACTGCAGTTTTCTTGTTCAAAAACAGTGTTCAGCATTTCTACATATCTTTCTGAAGTTACTGAAAGCGGTCTTCTTGTCTCTGGGTGGTCCTCAAAAAAGTAAGGACCATAAACCTTGCTGCTACTCAAACCACACCAGACAGTAACTTTTGGTGAATGCAGAGGTTTCTCCAAGTGTATATTTGGCTTGTTTTGTGACCAACACCGGTAATTCTGTCTGTTGATGAACCCATTGAGATAGATGTGGCATTCATCACTGAATATTATGTCACTTAATCTTATCTGGTTTTGTTCAATTATTGTTTCAATGCGTTCACAAAACATCAAACGACGCTGGTAGTCTTGTTCGCTAAGCTGTTGCAAACACATAATTTTGAATGACTTCATTCTCAAATCCAACGTGATTATTTTCCGAATGCTCTCCCGTTTGATTCCTGTCACAGCTGATAGTCGTCTCACAGATTTCTTGTTGTCCGTTTCAAGCTGATTTGCGACTGAATCAATGTTTTCAGCGGTTCGCACACCTTTGCTGCGCCCAGAGTTGCCTTTATGCATGTTCTTGATTGAGCCGTGATGTTTCCATTTTGCGAAAATCCTGCGAATCGTTTTAGGATCTATGGTCCTTTGCTGACCGTATTGTCGTCTGAAAGACCGTTGGGTGGCAACTACCGAGCCATGTTTGATCATCTCTTCTGCGATGAAAACACGTTGCATGTCCGACAAATAACCCATGATTGTGGTGGATAAAACTGTCATTTTTTTATAAGTACTGATTTCGTATCCAGGATATCGAAAAAATTAAATAAAACTTTTAAATATTCTTTTTCGAAAGCTTTTTATTTCATTTGTGAAGCTGCAATAATGACTGAGTAATAAGCGATTAAAAACAGGGACAATTTTTGTGGTCACATGACAAATAACCCATGATTGTGGTGGATAAAACTGTCATTTTTTTATAAGTACTGATTTCGTATCCAGGATATCGAAAAAATTATATAAAACTTTAAAATGTTCTCTTTCGAATGCTTTTTATTTCATTTGTGAAGCTGCAATAATGACTGAGTAATAAGCGATTAAAAACAGGGACAATTTTTGTGGTCACACGGTATTATATATAGTATTATATTATATACAGCATATATTATACGAGAGCCACTCAATATATTTTGCCTCACCTTTTTTTTTCTTTCTAAGTTTCCTTGTAAGTTCTAGAAATTTTGTACACAAGTAGTTACATACCTCTTTTGCAAGTTTATATTTTTCCACATAATCTCCATCCTTTTCTACGGCTTTCCTCCACCTCGAAACAAGGGCCTTTATTCCTTGCAGGTAAAAGTCAGCTGGGTTCCGCTGGAACCACCTCTTAACCTCCTCAACAACCTCATCGTCACTCTGAAACTCTCTTCCACGAATAGCATCCTTCATTGGCTCAAACAAATGGAAGTTTGAAGGTGTCAGATCCGGGTTGTATGGAGGGTGGGGTAACACAGTCAAGGGCATTTTTGTGATGGCCACTCTTGTTTGCAAACTGTTGTGTGGTCTTGCGTTATCGTGCAAAAGAAGGACGTCTTCCAGTTTTCTCTCCGGTCAAACTCTCTTTATATGTCTCTGGAGTCTCTGTAGGGTAGCAATATATGCCTCTGAGGTGATTGGTTGTCCTTTCTTCACAATGTCCACCAGAATCACCCCTTTCATGTACCAGAAGATGGTGGCCATAACCTTTCCTGCAGAGGGAGTCATTTTGAACTTTTTCTTGCGTTGGGAGTCTGCGTGATGCCACTCCATGGATTGGCGTTTTGTTTCAGGTTCAAAGTGGTGTACCTGAGTCTCAACCCCAGTCACAATTCGTGAAAGGAAGTCATCCCCTTCTGTCTCGTATCGACCCAACGACTCAGAAGCAATTTGTTTTCTTTGGGCTTTGTGATCTTTAGTCAGTTCGCGAGGAACAAACCGTGAACACACTTTTGAGTATCCCAGTTGCTGAATTATCGTATTCACACTTCCTTCACTAATTCCTAGCTCCACTGATAGTTCATTGTATTTGACGCGTCGATTTGATCGAATGATGCTGTTGGCACGTTGCAGTGTGAGATGTTACAGGTGATGCCGGGCGACCGCTGCGTGGCTCATCATCGAGGCTGGCTCTCCCTCTCTCCGATGATCTCACACGTTTAAACCAGCGTCCAACTGTGCTTCAATCAACAACAGCATCTCCGTAAACGTTTTGTAGACGTTTGTGAATATTTACAACTGTTTCTTTCTCTGCGGTTAACAACTCGATAACAGCTCCCTGTTTACGACGCACATCACTGTCAGATGCCATTTTTGAAACTGCGTTAACCATCGGTTTTATACAAGGGCGTTTAAAAGCGGTTTTGTACAAGAAGGGGAAGTTCAAACTGAAAAAATCCGGTAATGTGAAGCGCAGAAAGTTCAAAATTACGGCCCAAAAGACATTTCAGTCCCATGGCCTATTATTTAGCTAAGAAAAAAGGGTGGGGAAAAATATATTGAGTGCCCCTAGTATTTATTATATATATTATGATCGGTCTAATCTCGAAAACTAGACGTGCTAGAAAAAAATCGAAAACAGATTTGGAATCAGCGTCCCAACAGCTATCTAACCCACCCATAATTATATCTGATGAAAAATACTTGTTCACCAGTGTAATCTGCGAGTGTAGTATATTCTGAAAAAGTTGTATTTGCTCGAAAACGTCGAACAAAGGAAAAGGGGAGGAAATGGTGCAGAACAGGCTTGAGTGCATGCGAGTATGTCGTGCGATTGTCTTTTGTTTTTTGTGCGTGAGAGAACGAGGCATGAACGACAAATGTATGAATATTAGGGCGGAGTGAAACAAAACAAAAATTTTCTTTCCCTCTAGGCACTGAAATTATATTGTGGTTTTAACTAGGAAACACAAATAAAACTGAAATAATATTCTGAAGTATCTTGAACTGACCCATTTTTGCCAAACTATGAAATGGGTGTCGTAACTGGGTTTACGGTGGTTTATAACTGATTCTTGGCGATGTTGTGGGAAAGAAATCGATATAGCTCACACAAAACTTAAAAATATATCTTCTGCAAATAATTTTCAGGTTATGTAATGAATTTCTATTTACTTTTTCTTTTCTGGATTAATGATATTCTCGAATTTAGTGTTTTGTTGCAAGGAATATAAAGAAACAAGGAAAGAAAGTAAAAAAAATTTTAATTTGTTTTATTAAATACATGTAGATTATAGAAAAAACACACAAATGAGTACACAAATGACAACTGCAAAAAACAACCTTAACTATTCGAATAAAGAACTTTTAGCAAAATCCGTTTTGGTTTCTACGTCTGGCATCAAACTACGTGAAATCATTCTAGCTCTGATACCGAGCTTGAAGAGTCCGTCACTAATTTCACACAACAAAGTATGATTAGTATAATTTGGAATGTTCAATGCGTTTTCTTTGATAGCTAAAATTTCTCCTTTTGTTAGCTTCATTTAAGAGGTGGCTCACTTAATTTAGTATCATTCCAGTTAATTATTTCATCCTAGTCCTTTGCATCAAAATTAAGATTAGGAACCTTGAAATCTCTCAATTCTAAATTTTGACCAGTCTCATTTCGCATGTCCATGATTTTGCTAACAGCGTTTTCACGTTTTTCCCTAGCTGAGTCACACAACATTGGCAGAAGAATATTTTCCGGGTGAGCAAAGTATGCATTTCAGGATATATACTTCTTAACAATTTCTACTGATTCTCTAGGCAAATGCTTAACTCTATTAATAGCAGAAAACACATGCCTTAGGACAATGCAATTAGGTCTACACTTGATGTCAAAGTGTGTTTGTCGAAGTGTGTTTTTGTATAAAGTTTCTTGGTTGGTTTCACGGTTGAAACATAAAGCCTATAAACCCTATTGGCAAGAATTAACCATCTAGCATGACTAACAGGACCTGGCTTTAGATGAGCAAGGTGTTCATCAACTGTACCATTTCTGATTGCTGAAATAATGCGGTATAAGTACTGCTGATCTCCACTAAGATCATCAACAATGCGTTGCGGCAGATATAATAGTTCTTTACCACTAGTTGTAGGTTTGAATTGTACTTCTGTATTGCTTTCAAAAAACTGAATGGCTTTCCCAATAGGACCAAGAAAAGTACTTGCCCCAGATGTTGTACCATCCACGTCTTAATGGTAATTCATTTGTTTGAAGCATACAGATGAACGATTGAAGTAGCCTACGAAGTGCTTTCTCCATAACATGAATCACACCTCCTTTATAACCACTGTTGGTATTTGTGCTATCACAGCCTATTACAGCTGTATCATTTTGTAGATCTCTCTCTTTAGTAACTAACAATACTGAATTTGCTATGTCTGCAGCCTTACTCGATGCTGGTGTTTGATAGGTAATATACTCTCCATCTCATTCAGCAATCATTACATAGTGTTCTTCACTCTTCTTTTCACTGTACCACCTATCATTGACTTTCACTTTACTTAAAGTCTGATCCTTTCGACCATCGAAGTATATGGAAGTAACAGGATTCACTTTATCACTTTTCAATGTTTTTCTAAGTCTTTCGCTTTCTCTCCGCGCTTTACTTCTGTTTATTACAAGATGGTCATTTTCTTTGGTGATCATACCAACGTTTATCACAGTTGCAGTTGCAATAGGAGCACTAGCAGGATCCGAAACACCAAATCTATCTGCTTGCATTGCAACATGCCGCAAAGACATTCTCATTTGGCTTCCAGTATTTTGAAAACTACAGTCTTCAGTTTCCATTATCCTATTGTTACTGTCTTCACTTGAATAATTTTACACTGAGCTCAAAGGTTGAACTTCAGTGGAACGATTGATGTTTTCTTTTTCTTACTTACTTGTTCTGAGAGCTTCCTCTTGTATCTCTTTTGTAAAATTTGTGTGGCATGCACATCTGGACTACCTATGTACATTTTACGATTACTTCTCTGATCAAGTAAAAACTGTAATTCCTCTTTTTGTACTTTTTTATCTCTCCGACATGTGCAATCTATGTGAATTTCTTCATAATCGTCACTGCATCCTATGTCTGTATAAGATTTTAAATTACATCTACAGGCACATATATCAAACAAATTACTGAGACTATTTATCTATTCATTTTTTAGTTTCACTAATGTTTTTGATATACTCAATTGCTCTTCTTTCTGTGAATCTTGCTACCTTTTGAAACAGCTTTTTCCTGAACTGTGGGGATTGATGCTTGCTGCCAAAGTTTTAGTAGCTCCTGGGTGCTAGGGATGTTGCTATCTTGATGTGACGAAGGATGTTGTTTCAGTTGTGGAGACACTTGTGTGTAGGATGCTGGTTCCATCTATGCTCTTCTATAGGTGAATTATTAAATGAAAAATAAGACCAAAAACTCAAATAAATTTCAGTAAATTTTAATTGCTTAAGGAAAAACAAGAAATATTTATTCAGTTTACTCACGTCTGTAACAAGGGTAACAGAATATTTTTTTATCTCATTTCTCATAGCATGCTTACTAGCTTCTTACCTCTGGATTCTGTAGCTGGGGGCCAACTACTGCAGCTGGCTGTCAGGAAAACTGTGGTGCTTGGGGAGTCAAGAGACATGATGCGAACAAGTATAAATTACAACCTTGGCAGGAATACTTAAATCTGGGAATGACGCAAAATAATATATTGAAGTTATAAAAATTTGTAATTGTGGTTTCATAATGACATTAATGGGGGCTAACTCTATTTTCTGTTTGTTAAATTGTATTCATGCCAAAATGGGGTAGTTAGAGAAACCTGGCACAATTTGTATCATATTCGTTTTTCTCAGGAAAAACTACAATAAAAAATCAGTGTGCCATTGTAAATTATCATTTTCATTCCGTCCTGAAGGATATTCTTTAATGGTTGTGACCGTCGAAGAAAGTTTGTCGTTTTTACTCTGTTTTCGAGTGTTAAAAAGTTTGTTCGAATTCTAAACCAGTGTAGGGGAAGGTGGGACAACTCGGAACCCATAAGGAAATCACAATTTTGTAGGCATGTAGGACGATTATTTGAACCCATTAAATACAAAAACATTTATCTTCACCTTCTGTCTTCCATTCTGTCTTACTTTTATAGCGTTCTAGCTTTGCATTAGGTGTAACTGGAATTTGAGAAAGCCGTTGCAATTTTTTGGTTCAACTTGGAACCCGGTGTTCCTTTTTGCCCCTTTTCCCAAATTTCAGTATCACGCGGTCACTGATGAAATTTCAGACACGACGATACGTGAAAATCAAACACTGATCCATAAGTAGCCTACACATATAAATAAAAAAAATGAATTCTTACAGCTTTGGAATCATAAATCAAGAAAAAATCGCTGATGATAGATCAAATGGAGAAAATTAGACTTTCTAATTTTTGCAGAGCTGCCTGGCGCAACCCGCCCCGTACCACTGTCTCAAGGCCGATGATCAGTGTCAGCACTGACAGAGATAGATTAAAGCTAGATAGCAGCACTAGTTTATTGCTGTGGAGCGGGTGTTCCGAGTTGCCCCATCTTCCCCTATATTATGGCCGAATAATTAAAAGGTTGCACGAGATTCAAAGCTTCGTTGTTCTGCTTGAAGAATAACGCGTACGAAACCTCTCTACGCGGAGGTTGGGTTAATTCGTGTTGAATTTTAGTCACACTATTTGTTTATAAGCTTTTGAACCACAAATTGTGTATATTTTGTTTTGGATAATCTTAAGATGTATCACCTGAATTTCGAAAAAATAACTATATGGCCGTAATCTACATAATATTTTAACGATAATAGCTGAATTTTATCCTCCGAGTGAACAAGACGGGTCTTTTCCGTTTGGGGGCTAGCAGCGAATTTTAATGAAAATCGATATACTAATGTAGTTTCGGTCACTGATTTCAAAAATAACTTTCTTTTTTTGGAGAAATGAAAAACAAACATGTCAGAGCACTTTAAACAATTAATATGTGTTTTAACTAGTTTAAACTAGTTACAGAGGATTATGTTAAATTTAGTCAGAGTCACAAACTGCTACTGTTTATGAAAAAGTGCTCTTAGTTTGGGAAAGTGTGTTCCTTTGATAAATATACCCAGTTCTTTTGTTGCCAAAAGCGTCGGTCAAACGGTAAAAAGTGCAACTTTATGAAGAATACGTTTTTTGAAGGATCCCGGCAGATCTGTAAAAGTAGCAGAAAAAAATCAAGAATTAGTGGCCAGTTAGGTCAATTGAATGCCCGGTTAGGTCAATTGAATGCCCGGTTAGGTCAACTGTACGCCCTTGACGATTGGTTAGGTTAAGTCATAATATAATATTTTCGTTAAAAACATATTAATTATTTAAAGTGCTCTAACACGTTTGTTTTTCATTTCTCCAAAAAAATGAAGTTATTTTTTAAATCAGTGACCAAAACTACATTAGTATACTGATTTTCATTAAAATTCGCTGCTAGACCCCAAACGGAAAAGATCCAACAATACTGAGGTAAGATTTATCTTATTAAGTTAGGTTAGGTTAGGTAAGGGTTAGGTTTACGAAAATGCTTTTTTATAGTACTATTTAATGTGATTTACTCAAATCTTATATTTATTTACTGCGCAATTGAGCCGAAACATCATGATTTTCAACTTCTCATAAAATTGGTTTCGGCTCATTTACCCAACAAATAAATCAGATTTGAATAAATCGCATGAACTACTACTAGAAAAATACATTTTGGTATGAATTTTCGGGTGATGACATATCCTTAAGATTTACCTTTGTTTTAAATTGTTTAGGTTTTATATTAAGACTATGATGGATTCAGAGGTTTCGTATTTGGACTGGACTATTCTTCAAGCATCGACGTGACAGACTGTTAATTTACTACTCAGAATCAAATCTTGCTCCGCTCTGGAATTATATTGTTATTTGGAGGGGTCGCACGTCTTAAGGTACCTAAGCGCCACCACAGTCGAAAACGTGTTTTTGATGGATATCACTATTTTCACCCTTTATCGCGTGGTTTGGGTTATAATGACCTTACGACACTAGAAGTATGATTGAAAGCCTTATGAAGCGAATTACTTTTTTCACCTCTATCGCCAGCCCAAAGTTCACACAAAGTTCGGCATAATAAGAAAATAAAAAAATTAAAAAAATCAATATAAAATATGAAAATCTATTCCAAAACCTCATCAACATCTTCATTAGCATACTTAGAACTCTAATTTAGCTAAAAATGAACGTTCTAGCTCAATTAATAACAGAGATATTATTGTGAGAATATTGCTGAACTTTGGAGGCGATTTCTGGCGGATTTTAATTTTGGCGCTTAGGTACCTTAAGCCGCAGACCCCCTCATTTGTATTCTGATATCTTATTCAGTTGCCTTAAACAGCCATGCTAAGTATGTTTTATTAATATTTTTAATATTACTCGATTTTAACGTTAAGGTTATATAAATAGTTTATTCTAGGGTCCTTTAAATTGTTATGCAGTGTATGCTACGTTCTGCTAATGTCGGGTTTGCCCTGGTTGTTGTTAGTGTTTTTTTTAATATACTCTGTATTTCAAGTGCCTTTTCATTGTTCCGCATTCTTGACCAGCTATAAAAGAGTAATTTCTAACTGAATATAGAAATAAAACATTGAAAGAATAGTTCTTATTTTCATACCCGAGAACCAAACCTAATTCGTGTGCTTTCAGAAATGAAGTTTCAAGTTGGTTTATTCATAAAGTAACCTAGCCGTCTTCCAGCCTATCTTACCCGAAGTAAAGAACCCGAGCGCCTTGCGCTTCTGTAACACTGTGCAGTGACAGAATTGTCCGCGAGGGCTCAGAACCACTTTGTTCCCTCGGGAAGCACGGAAGAACCCGCGACTTGGGTTACACCTCATTTTCACGTTTTCACACATCCTTTTTCTTCAACACATCTTAATTTTCTCTCACTTTCATGCATTCTCTTCCTTTCACACACTCCCTAACATACTCTCCCTCTCTTCCACCCACATTCACATCTAACCCCATATGTAACCCATACAGCCACTTTCCCTCACTACACGTCCGATAACATTAATAATAATAATAATAATAATAAATAAATAAATGAATGAAATTTTAAAGATGGCAAAGCATCTGAATAAAACATGATGACACTAATAATAGAGATTATAATCTAATAACCGACCTCACTCATATTAATATCAACAACTCAGACTTCAGTATAACAACAAATTGGCATTTACCGTTTGGATTAGAGAGATAAATAGTCTCTCGGAATTCATTCATTCATTCATTTAATGACTTTTAAAAAGTTTAAAGACTCACTAAATTTGTTTATCAAGGATACGCCGTTAGCATTTGGCTCATCATGTCAGTCTAAATTGCTCTTTTGAAGCGAAAACAAAAACTCGGTTTTTCTAATTATGTTTTATGGATGTCCATACAAATCCGTTGAGTAAAATGAACCTTATTCTAGGCCATTAGATAATTGTTTCCTACGGCAGACGTTGTGCGAATGCGAGATATATATTATTTTTAAGTCCTTTTTTAAATTTTTTATTATTATTAGCTATATATTGTATATACTGTATATAGGATGTATATGTATATATTCTAGGACAATAGGGTTGCCAGATTTTTCAAATGCTCATGCGGGAAAAAAAAATTTCTGGTTTTTTTAAGACCAAATTTTTTTTCAAATTGAAACTAGATTTCTTCAACGGTTACAACAAACAAAATTAGGAAAATTTTATTACAATAATATTTAACAATTAAACATCGTGAATAAATTGAAATTATTATGCATAATATTCAAATTCTAAATCAATTCATCCCTAAAAAATTTGCTTAAAAAATATTTTTTGCGGGACATTTTGAACGCGGGATTTTGACGCCGGATTTTTGGATCAAATGCGGGACTGTCCCGTAAAATACGAGACGTCTGACAACCCTATTCTAGGTTGGGCGTTTCATCCGTAAATACGAGTATATTAATTGGATAGCCTTGCCGTATAACATTCGTGAAGAAATGATAGAGAAATCACTCACGAGCTATAACTTCATTAATGGATTTAAGTTTAGTTCGCGGTGTACCAATCATTAGGTGAAATAACGGAGTCCGAACCCATCACAGCCACTTCTCCCAACTCTGCATTAAGCTAAATCCTCACGAAGCTCTCTCTACTGCCTTCGTATACCATTTTTTCAGGATGTTGGGGTTACGTAGATGGTGAAGACTTCGAGAGAAGAGACGTAACGCAACAACAATACCTCAAAATACATTTAGAATCAGTTCATCTTCGGAGTATTGATGCATTGTAGGGACGTATACGGATAATGGAGTGCTTCTTGATTAACCATATATTTTACAGTAATATACGTTTCTGTGGTAATTATGAAATGACATTATTGAAAAAGTTTACTACTACTTTATTTATAAGGATTAAATATATCTCAAAAACGATCATCAGTTGGAGCTGAAAACGAAAACTCATTCATTAACTGTCATAACTTGGAATTTATTTTCAAAAGTTATTTGCTGCATTTTGCAAGATTATAACAACTATTAAAAGAATATAACGATTATTGTGATGATAACAGCAAAAGTCGTTTCACTCCACAAAATTACTTTTGAAATTTATTTCACCATTCCATTATATACTGAATACTTTGAATTTATACACAGAATATATATACAGTACAGGGTGTCCCGTAAGTCTGGACCCATAGGGAAAAATAATAAAATTACAAAATAGTCCAAAAATTTATTACATAATCTGTTCAAAGTGTCCGCCGTTGTGTCGCACACATAGTTGAAGACGCAATCTCCACTGCGACAGCACTTTCTGAATCACAGTCGCAGAAATTTCTTGACACGCCTCCACAATGCGTGCTTTAAGGTGGAAAATGTTCTGAAGTTTGACCTCGTACACTTTGGCTTTCAAGTGGCCCTACAAATAAAAATCATAATAAAAAATAATAAAAAAATAATAATAATAAAATAATAATAATAATAAAAAAATATATTATAAATCCCTATGGGTCCAGACTTACGGGACACCCTGTATATATATATATATATATATATATATACACATCTTAACCTTAGGAGCCTTTTGTTGTTTCGTGCGTTGGTCTCTCTTCACACGAAGGTCAAGCTGGTGGCCCCGCCTCTACACACACACACACACACACACACATATATATATATATGATACACACAGACCGTGCATGGAACAAGGAACTCTTCTGGGATAATTAAATCCACTATAGTCCGAATAAGTAATGGTAAATGACAAATACCATAGTTTTTCTTGTTCATGATGCTTGCCCGACGTGGGCAACGGGTCACTCGCAAAGAGGTCCCATAAATATAGCTTCCCTCACCGGCTATCTGCAAAGCAGACAGGATCCAGCTTTGGGACATGGATCTAGGGTTTAAAGCAGCCTAGCCCTGCTACATTTAGAACCTCAATATAAGCAAAAGACTCGCTGTCTTCACGTCAGATTGAATACATCAAAGAAAAAGGGGTAACTATTATATTTTAACTATTATATTGCCATCTTGAAACGGACATGTTATGTGCCTTGAAAAGTGGACGCTCAATTCTGCCAGTTGAGGTTTAAGTTTTGGTTTTTGGCTAAAATATAATAGTTACCCCTTTTTCTTTGATGTATTCAATCTGACGTGAAGGCAGCGAGTCTTTTGCTTATATTGAGGTTCTAAATGTCGCTGGGCTAGGCTGCTTTAAACCCTAGATTCATGTCCCAAAGCTGGATCCTGTCTGCTTTGCAGATAGCTGGTGAGGGAAGCTATATTTATGGGACCACTTTGCGAGTGACCCGCTGCCCACGTCGGGCTAGCATCATGAAAAAGAAAAACTACGGTATTTGTCATTTACCATTACTTATTCGGACTATAGTGGATTTAATTATCCCAGAAGAGTTCCTTGTTCCATGCACGGTCTGTGTGTATCATAAAAAACTCAGGGGACCATTCTGAGTTCATTCCCATATACGGTATATATACAGTATATATATATATATATATATATATATATATATATATATATAATATACACACACACATAACTTTGATTCGCTATAAAGATTTAATTAGACGGTGATATGATTAACATACATTAAAAATAACTGTAAAACTATTACGAATTTAATTCTCTGCACTATTTTATTATTACTATTATTATTATTACTATTATTATTATTATTATTATTATTATTATAAAACAAAACACTAATGGATGCCAAACATGGAGGATCGCCTAGTGTAGCTGTTCCGACCGAACGACCAGTCAGCGTCAATTGAATGCAACGTTATAGGAATCCTTTTTTCTGACTGGGTTTAAGACTCAAACGCCACAATGATGTTGCCGCATTTAGATTTTTTTGCGATTTGGCGACAGAAATGTCGGCAAATCAAAAAGTTGGTGTATCGAGCAGTTGATTAAATGAGATTTTACTATATATATATATATATATATATATATATATATAGAGAGAGAGAGAGAGAGAGAGAGAGAGTTACAAGGAGTTACAAGGACAAGAGGAAGCCTCAAAGACCTTCTGGTCCACTCTGGGAGGTTCCTGTTATTAAACAAGTTTATTTTTCTTTCAACCATCCTAGCAGTAGTAGAAAACTGGATAGAAAAGTAGAAGGCTCTCTCCCCACTCTCCGCTCCCTCCCTGCGAGAGGCAGGTACGGAAAAAGGTTGAAGAAAATACCTTGACCCTGGAAAAGTAGCCAAGGAAATTTTACAGGAAAGTGGAGAACATATAAATAGCTCTATATTTAGCATGCTCACAGAGACACCGTGCAAGCGAACTCCTGCAGAATTATGTAACGTTTTAGTCTTAAACTATGAGAGTATTCAGTACTTTGTCTAGCCTAATTTTAAACACATTTACACTTTGACTGGAAACAACCTCTGAGGGAAGTTGGTTCCAGATATTAACTATTTTATAGGAAAAGAAATTCCCGTAGACAGAGGTCCTAAATGTCTTTAGTTCCAGTTTAAACCCATTATTTCTTGTCGGATTGGCATTAAGTGAGAATAAGTTTCTGTAATCTACCCTGTCTATTCCATTTAGCATCTTGAAGACTTGAATAAGCTGACCCCGCAACCTCCTCGTCTCTAAGGTAAACAGATTTAGGCGCTCCAATCTTCGTTGGTAGCTTTGCATTCTCATTGAAGGGATCAATTTTGTAGCCCTTGCTTGTACTCTTTCTAACCTTTCTATGTCCTTCCTGAGGAATGGAGACCAAAACTGCGCACGGTATTCCAGTTGAGGTCTGACTAGTGAATTATAAAGAGACATTACAGTCTCCTTGTTCCGAAACTGGAACTGTCTTTTAATATAACCTAATATTTTTTAGGCCCTCTTTTCGACTTCTGCACAGTGCTTCGACGGTTTCAGATCGTTGCTGATATAGACTCCTAAGTCTTTCTCTAGATCGGTCTCAGTCAAGTTCCTTCCCAAGAGAGAGTAATCGGTCTTCGGGTTTTTATAACCTCTGTGCATTACCTTACATTTGTCCAAGTTGAATGGTATCTGCCAAGTAGTAGACCATTCGCCCAACCTGTCAAGATCGTTCAGAAGCGTTCTTACGCCCTCCTCAGTACCTACAATACTTCCTAATTTCGTATCGTCTGCAAATTTGGAGATTGTACTTAGAAGCCCGACGTCTATATCGTTAATGTAGATGATAAAAAGTAAAGGACCCAGAACGGAACCCTGTGGGACACCACTGGTGACGGGCGCCCACTCCAAAGCCACTTCATTTATTACCACTCTCTGCTTTCTATCTTTTAACCAATCCTCAATCCAGTTGGAAACGAGCCCGGTGATTCCTAGTCCTTTGACTTTAGCCATCAATCTCGTGTGAGGGACTTTGTCAAAGGCTGTTTGAAAGTCGAGATGCACTATATGTGTTGCCCTACTTGCATCGTACAGTGTATGTATATTATGGAAAAATTCTAACAGATTTGTCAGACAGGATCTATGTCGCCTAAATCCATGTTGAGAATAAAAAATTAGATTGTTAGATTCAAGGTGATACACAATACGTTTTGTAATGATGGATTCCAACAGTTTGCCGACAATTGATGTTAAACTGATCGGGCGGTAATTACAAGGATTTTCCCTATCACCCTTTTTAAAGATTGGTATTACATTTGCTAACTTCCAGTAGGTTGAAATTTTCCCTAACTCGATTAATTGTTTGAATATGGTTACTAAGTCGTCAACAACATTGTGGCTAACCTCTTTTAATACCCTTGGAAGAAATAAGTCGGGGCCAGGTGATTTGTATTTGTTTATCTTATCAATTAATTGCTGTACCTCATTTCTCGTACCACTTATGGTCTCTACGGGATGGTCACCGTCATATGTAATCCGAGGACTTAACACTTCTATTGTGTCTTCCTCCGTGAAGACTGTAACGAAGAACTCGTTTAACATATTAGCCATATCTTTATCACCGAATTTCAGTACGCCATTTCTGTCTTTTAGGGGGCCTACAGAATTTTTAATTGGCTTTCTGCTATTAACATGGGCAAAAAATTCTTTAGGGTTAACTTTACAGAATGAGGCAACTCTAGCTTCTTCTTCACGTTTGACTGATCTAATTAAGGACTTAACCCTCCTACGTAGGTTTATATAGTTTTCTGAATTAGTCTGGTTGAAATGCGACTTAAGTAGTTTATACGCTCTATTTCTTCCCGTAATAGCACTGCGAATTTCGTTGTTAAACCATTTCGGCGACTTTGTTGACAAGGAAACTATTTTAGTGCGTATGAAATAGTGTTCTGCAATATTCTAAATTGATCCCTGTATGAGCTCCAGTTGACACTGACATCCTCATTTATTGGAACTTCAAGTGTGTCTAAACTACTTCGGAAGCTTTCAAAATTTGCTCTCGAGAAATCTAGTCTTTCACGAGTCTTTTCGCGTGTATTAACTGGAACCCTGAGGTCAAACCTAGTCAAATTATGATCGCTGTTACTCAAATTTTCACCAATAGTCAGGTTAGAGACTAGGTCATTTTCTTCGCGAATATGAGGTCTAGTTTATTATTACCCCTTGTAGGACCGTCAACCCATTGACTTAATTAGTTATCATCTGCAAATTCCAACAGTTTTGAGCCCTCAGCATCAGCTGTTTTGTTTTCCCAATTTATATTACCACAATTAAAATCACCAAAAATCACACTGATCTTATTATTCATTCTTCTGCTTAATTGGTTACACAAGCTTATATCCTTATCAACGGGGTAGTGAGGTGGCCTATATATAGAAGTAGATGCACTACTTTATTATTTAGGTTTAGATCAATTCCCAACATTTCATGAGCAGATATGATATTACTGTTTACCGGGTGCAGGAAGTCCCGAGCATACAAAAATACACCGCCGCCTTCCCTTCCGTTCCTATCTTTGTGAAACATAGTGATGGATCCAGGTTTCATCTCCAGTGATAATGCGCTCCAAAAAGTTTTCATCTTCATTATGATACTGCGCCAAAAGACGAGAGCAGACGTCCATACCTGGATCTATCACTATGAGTCAGAAAGCAAACGACAGAGCATGCAATGGAAGCATCTAACATCTCCCGTTGCAAGGAAGTTCGAAGCGCAGCCGTCAGCAGGCAAAGTTAGGCTAACACTGTTTTGGGATACACGAGGCCCTATCCTTGAACATTATCTAGAGCGTGGAAGTACAGTAACAACTGCATCGTATTCTGATATGCTTCGGAATGAGTTAAAGCAAGCAATTCGCACAAAACGGAGAGGGAGATTGTCGGAAGGTGTTATTCTGTTACAGTGACAATGCGCGCCCCCATACCGCTGCACAGACTAAAAAATGCCTTCAAGAAATTAAATTTGAAGTTCTCGATCATCCAGCCTACAGTCCAGACGTGGCACCTTCGGATTTTTACCTGTTTGGACCACTAAGAGACGCTTTGAGAAGTCAGCTATCCCAAGGCGATGATGACCTGAAGGAAGCGGTGCATGACTGGCTACAAACACAGTCAAAAACATTCTTTTGTGATGGCAATAGGAAGCTTGTAGATCGCTGGACGAAGTGTATTGAGAAACAGGGAGACTATTTTGAGAAGTGATGTGTTTATAATCTATCAGATGTGAAAATAAAATTGTGAAAATAAAAAGTGCGGATACTTATTGAATTACCCTCGTATATATATATATGATACATATATATATATATATATATATTATATATATGTAAAGAACGACGCTTGTGTAGAAGAGCGTTCCGCACAAGATGAGGAGGGAGAACGAACAAGTGAAAAATGAGGTACCACCCGGGAATCGAACCTGGGATCATCCGATTGTCGGTCAGATATGCTATCCACTACACCATGGACCTCGATCAATCAGAAGTCGTAATTCTCCTACATACGAGCAGAAACCAATGCCCTGAGGGGGCACCTTCGCATGCCGTACATATATACATTTTAACTGCAAACAACACACCGTATAATTAATATAAAGAACGACGCTTGTGTAGAAGAGCGTTCCGCACAAGATGAGGAGGGAGAACGAACAAAAGAAAAATGAGGTACCACCCGGGAATCGAACCCGGGATCATCCGATTGACCGTCAGATATGCCCCTCAGGGCATATATATTATATATATATATATATATATATATATATGGGATGAATTTTATAATTAAACACGTGAAATGAATGAATGATACAAACCCACAAGGAAAAAGAAAAATGATTCCAAGGCCTTTCCTGTATTCAGAAGTACACCTCGTCAGGGAATGAAGGGAGAAGGCAAGATGACGAAAATATATACATATGTACAACGGAACAGAAAAATAAAAAGATTAGCACATGATTAACAAGAGTTGATTAAAGGCAAAAGGTATTTTAACAGGATATTGTCAATTTTATACATTCCCACAGTTACTGAAACTATTTTTAAAATGGATAAATGCACAGTCTAGAATATTCCTTTCAATTATATCTGTGTTTTTAACGAGAGCTTTAGAACTATCCCACTGGATACTATGATTACATCTATATATATGGTTAAACAATGCATTAAAATTATTTACTCTTCTACACGCATACTTATGCTGTTTTACCCTAATATCCAACGTTTTTCCCTAATATCTATCTAATACCTAAAAACCCCTCCAAGACTTCTGGGACACCCTGTACATGGACGTACTGCTTTTCCGTCAATCGTCCTTCAATCTTTGTAACTTCACCAATTCCAACCGCGGGCATTCATCCCCAAACACCCACATTAAATCGTATGTTCCATTCTGTTTAAATGTTGTGCTCAAGATATCTAGTAACGCGCGTACAGTAGCAATAGCCTTGCCCATGACACTTAGTAGAGAAAGTCTCTTCATCACAAAATACAGCTCTACGACAGACATCCTCTTCAAAGTCAAGTTACGAACAAACCCAGTTCAGTCTAATAGGCTTATGTTGCTTTGTCAGCAAAGGATTTTGACAGGGATAAGAGTACGAACGTTACGCAGTAGAACCAGTTGACAAACTGTGTCCTTCGAAGTTGTAAATTGATGTCTATAAGTATGCTCTAAATTTATTTACTTTATTTAATGTTTCACTTACATTCATTTGAAATTAATAGACATTTGCACCATTATTTATGTATAAATAATGGAAATCTATCGAATGTTAGTTAATAATATTCGGTAATAATGAGAACAAGAATGAAAAAAGAAGTAATAAATATTATAATCAGCCTAAATTTTAATGTATTTTTATGTACCTTGATTATTTTAGCAAAATGAACTTCAGAAAAAGGAAGACATATGCTAAAAATATAATGATAATAGAAAACAGGAAGACATACTGAAAATATAATAATAATAGAAAACGAGAAGACATATGCTAAAAATATAATAATAAAAGAAATAATAATGATAATAATTAAATTTATACAATAAATAAGTTATTTATAAATCATTACAGCTAAAGTAACTCATATAACTGCATTCTAAATTTAAATTGGTAGGATTCCTCTATACGTCATAAGCAACTGCCAAATTCATCACTTTATCTTAAAAATGGGGGATAAAAAGAGAAAAACAAATATTTCATTCGCAAATGGTTATCAGTTGCTATGGGAACTGAACAAATTTTGAAAGGGGTTAAGAAATGGGATCTATATATTTTATAATTTTCAGAGGGACAAAACTTTTGCCACGTACTATATATATATATATATATAATATATATATATATGATACACACAGACCGTGCATGGAACAAGGAACTCTTCTGGGATAATTAAATCCACTATAGTCCGAATAAGTAATGGTAAATGACAAATACCATAGTTTTTCTTTTTCATGATGCAAGCCCGACGTGGGCAACGGGTCTCTCGCAAAGAGGTCCCATAAATATAGCTTCCCTCACCAGCTATCTGCAAAGCAGACAGGATCCAGCTTTGGGACATGGATCTAGGGTTTAAAGCAGCCTAGCCCCACTACATTTAGAACCTCAATATAAGTAAAAGACTCGTTGCATTCACGTCGGATTGAATAAATCAAAGAAAAAGGGGTAACTATTATATTTTTAGCCCAAACCAAAACTTAAACCTCAACTGGCAGAATTGAGCGTCCACTTTTCAAGGCACATAACATGTCCGTTTCATGATGGGAATGAACTCAGAATGGTTCCCTGAGTTTTTTATGATACACACAGACCGTGCATGGAACAAGGAACTCTTCTGGGATAATTAAATCCACTATAGTCCGAATAAGTAATGGTAAATGACAAATACCATAGTTTTTCTTTTTCATGATGCAAGCCCGACGTGTCATTTACCATTACTTATTCGGACTATAGTGGATTTAATTATCCCAGAAGAGTTCCTTGTTCCATGCACGGTCTGTGTGTATCATAAAAAACTCAGGGAACCATTCTGAGTTCATTCCCATATATATATATATATATATATTAGACCGTTTCACGATTATATGGTAATTTTTCAAATTGAATTTTGATAAACGCACACACTTTTATTTTTTTATATAAAGGAAGAAAAACAAATAGACAAAATATCATTTTATTTGAATGATAAAAAGGCACCCCTCAGATGGCACTTCTTTTACATTAATGGATAATTAGAGCAAATATAAGACTGAACGAAAAATATGTTTTAAAACAAAGCGACTTAAATTCTATTTAAGACATATATTGATTAAGAATATAGGGATTTCAGTGGCTGAGGGACCTCCTTTCTCTGATTTTCAATGATTTGAAAGGCCAGTTGTCTCTCTTCCTCACTCTTTGTGAGCTTCTCATTAAACTCTGTAGCCAGTTTGACTCCTCGTTCAGCACAGTCGTTGATTACTTTGACTGCCATGACCCGATTACGGTGCTCCTCAATGTCTTCAAGTTTCTTGGGAATTTCTATTTTCAAACACTTGAAGAAGTCTTGTGTTTGAGTTGTGACAAAACTGGTAATCTTTAAGTCATTGGGGTTTTGCAACATTCGGGGGTCCACCTTTCTTGCCCTCACTTTTCGAGGAGGCGCGTGGTGAAGGTTGTGGAGCATTAGAACCTTATCATCTTCAGTCACGAGGTTTGAGAAAAAGTCAAATCCTACAAGATCCTCACTCAAGTACCAACCATGGTTCTGAATTTTTTTGAGGGCTGTAGCACCCACTTCCTTATCAACCTGGATCTTGTAGATATGTAGCATCTTGAGGAGGGCCAAATCATTTGCTGGAGCATCAATTCTAACTGGAGATGTATACCAAGCTTGAAGATAAACTGTCACTGAAAAGGCGTTTATTCGTATCAGAGCTTGTTTTTCATGAGGGGTGAGAAGGAATTGGTTCCTAAATAAGTAAATTTTTAAGGAATAGATGCCCTTTCCCATCCATCTAGCTCTGCTGTAAGCTCCTGGGTAGTGGAATCTGCTATCAGAGCCTTTATTTGTTTTAGGCATTGGACAACCAAGGAAGATAAGTGCAAGTTCTAAGTATTCCCTGTAGTCACCTCGAGTGTGGCCCTCTTGAAGTTTGGAGTTGATGAAAGAAATAAGCTTGTCCCTGTGCTTCAAGATCCAATGATCTAAAGATTCTGAGGTGAGATCATTGGGTTCATAGGGCTTGTAATTCTGCTGATCAATGTTATCCGAACAATCTCTGAATCGATTGAATAAGGGAATTTGTGGACCCGAAGAAGAGAAAAACATGTCAAAAACTGCAGTGATAAGAAGCTCGTGGATATGGTGGCGGCATGCCAGAAAAAGGAGTGATCTCTGAAGGGCCTTTTGGATGATGGTACAAGCCCCAGCATGGATACCTGTATTGCTTGCAGTAGTATCAAAACAAAGGCCTGCTACCCACTCATTTACTTGTGGCCATTGCTTCAAGACATCTAAAACTGCTCTCCCCATTTCTTCTCCCGTTCCAGAAATAAGCTTTGGAATAGACAGTAATTTTTCTAATTCGCCTGCACCAGTCACAACAATGGGCATTACATCAATCTTACCCCCAGTCCCCCATGCATGGATGGAAGAAGCTTTCCATCAAAATGAATTATTAAAGGGGTATTTGGTTGGAAACTGGCTTTAATGTCTTCTCCCATCTGCATCCGTGTTGATCGCCGAGACCTGTAGATAGAGGATGATGAAAGTGTGATCTCTTCAATTTCCACTCCAGCAGCTGAAAGGGCAGGTACCACAATGTGCATAGCAGCTCTTGCAGATGTTCCAGTGCGGTCCAGAGCAGCCAAGAACTTTTTATCCCTAACAATTACACCTGGTTAAAGCTTCTCCTTTTTTGAAGATGATGATGAGAGTGCTCTGTAGAACAATTCATCACCAGATGATTCTTCACTTCCTCCTGAACCGGAATTTTCACAGTGGTTGAGATCCACAACCTTTGTCAATTGCCTCATTTCTTCCTTTGATTTCCTGCGAAGTTTTTCCATTATTTCCATGCTTATCTGTCGTGCTTTTGCCTTTCTTGAAAACTCCTTGTCTTCTGGACCCATAATCATTTTCCGATCGTTCCTTTGATCCTTAAGAAAATCTTTATCCTCCTGCAATTTTATTTCTGTTTCCACTTCTGAATGAGCTACATCGAAAAGCTTCTTTAAGCTGGTGACAAATTCTGCTTCATTCTTCTCTTGGGTAGGAGTTCGTCGAGTTCGGTTCTTGACCAGCCCTTCATGCTTATTGTAAAGCCTTTTAAGCTTTGAGACAATATAAGGCTTGTGGGATGTAATTAAGGAGGCTTTTTCCCACATAGCAATAACTTCGTTGGCTACAGTTGCGCAAGCTACAGAGACATTTTGCTTTCCCTCCTTAATGTGATAAAAAAGACGTTTAAGGACATCACTGTTAGTTGGAAGCTGCTTCTCAGAAAAACCCTCTTCCAGCACTTGTCCGACCAACCAGACTTCACACTTGTTTCTGGTTTTTGCCATAATTCTGAGGGAAAAAGTTTTACCACCTGTTAGTCTTAATAATAATATAATATAATCATTAATCACTCACCTAAATTATGTTATGACTTGATTACTGTAAGAAAGTTGTAAAGTAACATGAAGTAACCTTTCTAGAACAGTAAACTTGTGAAAATATCAGTAATTATAGATGAAAAAGCAAATAAAACATCATATAATCCATAAAGGGAAAAAATGGAAATTCTAGAATAGTTATCCTGAAGGAAGAATTTTCTAGAATTCTCTCTAAAGAATATAGGGGGGTTACTGGACCATTCCTGAAAATGACCTACTTATCTTCCAATTTTCTTTATGAATTTTATATACCAAATTTAAGAGGACATCACAAAATAAATAAATATATTTGCCAGAAAAATGAAAATTTTCTCATGAGGGGTAAAATAGATATGCATTGAGGGGTGGGATAACAATAAGCTCTTGTCTTAATATTTTGCATGAAGTCTTTATTCATGACATATTACTTTTTTAGTATGTGTGCGTTGAGCCATCATAAATTTCGATTTTTCGAAACGGCCTAATATATATATACATACAGTATATATATATATACGGTATATGAGGCGGCGCGTGCGAGGGGCGAACTCGTCACATTGGCGATTTTGCGTTTCTTTCAGCACGAATAGTTCAACCCTCCCCCAAAACCAGACAACTTGGTATCGCCAAATACCCGCCTGGTACGCTCAAAATGTAGTTATTTTCAATGCGTGTATTTGCGCAATGTGCCTCTTGTAAACAATTGTTTCAAAGTTTAAACACGTCTATCTCAAAACTGGTTTGGCAAGTTCGCCTCTCGTACTCGCGAGGCCTCATCTATCTATCTATCTATTTATCTATCTCTCTCTCTCTCTCTCTCTCCTCTCTCTCTCTATATATATATATATATATATATATACACACAGGGTGTTATCAAAATTGTTTCATAAATTACTATATTTATTCAGGACGTCAGAGTGAACAAAAAAGTTCCAATGGACATAAATCTGCAATCGCTTCGTTTCTGAGATATATTGCTTTTTTTGCTGAGGATGATCCAATTAAAATGAAAGTCATTAAATTTTACCAATGTCGTAGTTGTCTGGTTGTTTAAATAACTTTTTCTTTTCGTTTGATAGTGATTTGTTAGTTGTCATTTTAAAAACCAAAATTATTTTCCTTCATTTCATGTGTCACTCTCATGTAATGTTACAGAGCATCATGGAACAGTATTCTTTTGTAGTAGTATGACCTCATAATGGTAAAGTGCAATTGCAATGTTGTTCAATGTTGCAAAACGGTGCGGGGTGATGTTGCAAACGGGGTAATGTTGCATAGCGGGATGGGGTGATGTTGCAAGGGGGTATTGTAAAAGGGGGTGGGTTATGCAACAGGGGTGTGGGGTGACCCTCCCCAAGTTGCAGAAAGAGCTGGGGTAATGGAGGAGGGGGTTATGCAACAAGGGGATAGGGGGAAACCCCAGGTTATCCTAACTTAAGAAGGTAAGAAGGAGAGAGAGAAGCGAACAAATGTTTTCGCTTCGCTCGCCAGACGCATAATGAGAGCTCAGGAGAGGTTGCCAGAGAGTAGTATTTAATTTAATTATTTATATATGGAGGGTTCCCAGACACCAGTATTGAATTTATTTATTTATATATGGAGGGTTGCCAGATACCACTATTTATTTTATTATTTATATATGAAGGGGTTCCCAGTTATTTAATTTATTTATTTATATATGGAACGGGTACCAGATATCACTATTTATTTTAATTATTTATTTATTAAATGTAAGAGAGATGTTCCCAATGCTTAGAGGGATTGCCTGATAGTACTATGTAATTTAATTATTTATTTATTAAAGGAAAGAGAGAGAGAGATGTTCTCCTTTAATTTCCAATTTATTAACTAAATTACGAGAAGCACTATTTACGGAGAAAGTAAATTTTGTTTAGGAACATTATTGAATTAAACATGTCCCGAATAATACGCTGAATATCTTTCTAAACACTTCATTTAATTTGCACAAAAATTAAAAATCAAAAAGCAATTCACTACTAGATATCAATATTAATTTTAATTATTTATTTACTAAAGGTGAGAGAGATGTTCCTAATGCTTAGAGGGATTGCCATATAGTACTATATAATTTAATTATTTATTTATTAAAGGTAAAAGAGAGAGAGAGAGAGCGAAAGAGAGAGAGAGAGAGAGAGGTTCGCCTTAATTTTCAATTTATTAACTAAACTACGAGAAGCACTATTTACGGATAAAGTAAATTTTTTTAGGAACATTATTGAATTAAACATGTCCGTAATAATAAACTGAATATCTTTCTAAACACTTCATTTAATTTGTACAAAAACTAAAATATCAAAAAGCATTTCACTTCCAAAAGAATTTCGGTCTTAATGCATCCCCATTCTCTCTTCCTTCAACCGTACTACAGAGGAGGTACTGGAGATATATGTGGTGGTTGTGTGTGCGTGTGCACGAAAAAAACGGAGAAAGTGAGACGACGAAAATTATACGAATTAAAATACAAACTAAATTTTTTAACAGACGAAGAAAAGGCCGAAAAACATGGTATAGACATTTGGAATTCACATTAAAATATTAAATATACATTAAAATTAGCTCAGATGTCTATACACACCTTAAACGATATATATATATATATATATATATATATATATAATATATATGTGTATATATATATATATCTTAAATATTGTTACAGATAAAGTAAATTTTCTTTTTGGAACATTATTGAATTAAACATGTCCCCAATAATAGAATGAATATCTTTCTCATGGCACTACTAAGATTTGTACAAAAAATAATAAATGAAAAAGCAATTCACTACCTTCAACCGTATCACAGAGGAGGTGCTGGGGAATGTATGTGGTGGGTGGGTGTGCGTGTGCATGAGAGAGAGAGAGAGAGGGAAAGAGAGAGAGGAAAATTATACGCATTAAAATACAAAACTAAAATTGTTCAAAAGAAACGCGTATCATTTTGCAACAAGATTAAAATGAAAAATTTTAGTACAGAGATAGCAGTATTAAGATTTGTTATATACATCAGCGGCCTTAATAGTGAAAGACGTACATGTACATTACTAAAATGGATTTCTCTTCTCCTCTTGAATAAAAAAGTGTACGGGGTGTCAGGAAATGATTGCCCCCCCCCTGTAGAGCAAAAACTAGAAGAGATAGATAAAAACCGGCGAGACCACTTGAAAGAGCGTTAAAATCTGAATAAAAACCATTATATTCTATTCCTGTGATTTTAATTCTTACCATTTTTTTCCCCACAGAAACCATGGCATCATCTATTTTGAACGATTCAGAGAAAAAGTGAGTTCTTGACCGCATTCGAGCTGTCACATTTCGTGAAGCAAAGGAAGCTGGTGCAATTTTCATAACTCGACACTGGGTGGCTGAGAGATTAAAAAGATCAGAAGACTTTGTCAAAAGGAATTGGAATAAGAATCCTGAAGATTGTGAAACAGAATTTCGAGGAGGAAGACCGGAGAAATTATCTCAAGAATCGAAAGACATTGTGCTTGCTGCATCACGGCGCCGAAAGAAGAGCTGCTCTGAGGTAGCGAAAGAGATACTTATCCGTCGTGGTAAGATAGTCAATCGCCAACTTGTGCATCAATTTCAAGTTCGCCAAGGCTTGAGTGCTTGGCATGAAATAGCTAAGCCACGGAAGAGTGATCTTAATATTGAAGATCGGCTATGGTTTTGTGATTATCTTGAGGAATGGACGGAAGACGATTTCCTTCACTTGGTTGTCAGCGATGAATTCTTCGTTTATGTCTCCAGAAAACCAAATTTTCAGAATGATCGGGTTTGGGCAACAACTCCTGATGAAGTCCAAGACGACCAGAAGTATCGAGAAATAGTAAAAAATCCAGCATGTGTGGGTGTTTTCATTATGTTCTCTATTCGGAAGCTCATCTGGGTTATCAAACCAAGAGGAACCAGTTGGGATGGGCCTTATTTTCGAAATGTAATTTTAGCCCAACATGTAATTCCGTTTTTCAAAGACCCCGAGTGTGTTTTGGATGTTGAACAGGCAACCTTTCTTCACGACAAAGCCCCCTGTATGAAAGCACTTGCGACTCAACAACTGCTTAAGGACAATAACATTGATTTTTTCGGAAATAATGAATGGCCTGGCAATTCTCCCGATCTTAATGTCTGTGAACATGTCGGATCCATCATGAAGGATCGGGTGGAGTCCTTAATGCTGGAACAACCCATTCAGAATCGGTATTCAACAGAAATTATGACTGCAAAGATCAACGAAGTCCTTGAAGAAACGAGTCATGATACCGATCTCTTTGAGACACTTCTGGGATCATACCCCTGTCGATTAATGGCCGTCAGAGCTGCAAATGGGGACAACACCCGATATTAAAACAAGTGTTTTTTATTCAAAATTAAACGCTCTTTCGCGTGGTTTTGTCTGTTTTTTTCTATTCCTTTCAGTTTCTTCTGTACAGGGGGGGCAATCATTTCCTGACACCCTTTACATACCTAAACCACGATTTCGGCATTCTTAACCCGAAGCGGAAATGAAGATTATAACTTTCTCCTTACGTGTTTCTTACTTAAAAAATAAATTGCAACACACACACACACACACACACACACTTTTCAAATTCCAGGAATGGTTAAAATCGAAATACTCCAATTGACCAACATTAGAATTTAGGTGAGTTGGTAGCCGAAAGCTGTACCAACGCCAGGAACGAGAGATGTCGGAATGCGGACAATTCTGATTATCCCACTTTCTAATCCTGGAAGTTTGGTTTTATTTTATATAAATGATTGTTTTGTATTAGCTCCTTCGATTTAATTAACATTACACATACATATATATATATATATATATATATATATATATATATATATATATATATATATATATATATATACGGTATATATATATATATATATATATATAAATATTCATATATATATATATATATATATATATATATATATATATATAATATTCATATATATATATATATATATATATATATATATATATATATATATATATATATATATATTCATATATATATATTATATATATATATATATATATATATATATATATATATATAAATATTCATGTGTATATATATATATATATATATATATATATATATATATATATATATATATATATATATATAGATAAATATTCATATATATATATATAAATATTCATATATATATATATATATATATAAATATTCATATATATATATATATATATATATACATATATATATATATATATATATAAATATTCATATATATATATATATATATATATATATATATATATACATACATATATATATATATGAAAATTATTTCACGAAAGCAAACACGTGAAAAATATTTATGATGAATAAAACCACGAAGGAAAGGAAACACAAAAAGGTGCTCAAGCGCTTTCGTCTAATGACATCCTCAGGAACACTGAAGTACATAAAAGGTTACGGCCTATATATAGGTTACAGAAAGAAAAAAAATAAAAGAAAAAAATAAATAAATAAATTAACATACATACACACAAACATATATATATATATACAAATACATGTCTACATATATATATATATATATACACATATGCAATAAACGGAGAAGTAAAAATTAACAAAGAGGCATACAGATTTGTAAGGAAAAATATCGATTTTTAGCACAAGATCAAATGAATTATAAAAATAAAAATACAAATTTATACTGGAAATCTGCCCGGGTTTTAACACTTTGCCTTTTATAGTCAAGTTTCGATATACAGGGTGGGCGGAAAGTAGCTCCCTATTTTGGATTGGTAAAAAAATACGTATATTATCCATTTATTTCAGAAGAAATAATATGAAAAGGTAGGCATACATGGTAGGTTTTCTCTAAAATTCAATGTGGGCTCCAACTCTTTCCACCAGCTTCTGGAGCCGCCAGGAATGGCGTCCACTGACTTTAGCAGGAACTCCGGCGGGATGGAGGACATGACTTCCCGAATTCGGTCCTCCAGTTCTTCCAATGTCCTCGGTTTGGTGCGGTAGACTTCTTCCTTTACCCACCCCCAAAGAAAGAAGTCGCACGGTGTCAAGTCGGGGCTCCTGGCTGGCCATTGATGTGGACCACGACGACCCATCCAACGCCCAGGGAAGTGGGCATCCAGCCACTCACGGACAACAAGAGCGAAGTGCGGAGGGGCGCCATCTTGCATAAATATCAGATCGTCGATGTTCTCCCATGTAAAGGAAGAAGTCTACCGCACCAAACCGAGGACATTGGAAGAACTGGAGGACCGAATTCGGGAAGTCATGTCCTCCATCCCGCCGGAGTTCCTGCTAAAGTCAGTGGACGCCATTCCTGGGCGGCTCCAGAAGCTGGTGGAAAGAGTTGGAGCCCACATTGAATTTTAGAGAAAACCTACCATGTATGCCTACCTTTTCATATTATTTCTTCTGAAATAAATGGATAATATACGTATTTTTTTACAAATCCAAAATAGGGAGCTACTTTCCGCCCACCCTGTATATAAAAATAAAATGAAGATTAAAAGTTGATAAAGTGGCATACAAGTTTACCAAAGATTTAGCATCCTACCCTTTTTATCTAAATCTGTTTTGAAAGAATTCAAAACAACAGGATCGAGTTAAAAAAGACCTTTGCTTATGTTGAAGTTATTTGAAAGTTGGATAATGGCAGACTCAAGAATATTTCTGTTAACAATGTTGCTAGAGTGAAATAACACTGAAGCATTAATCCAATCAATACAGTGGGATAACTCTGACAAATGGACAAAAAAGAGCACTGGACAACTGTCCTGTTCTAACGGAATATTGATGCTGTTTTATACGTGTGTGCAAATCCTTTCCCGTCTGACCTATGTAAAAAGAATCACATTGTTTACACCCAATTTTATAGATAATGCCTGAATTATTGGTAGGGCTATTTTTTACTATGATATTTTTCACAATATTGTTATATGAAAATACTACATTAATATCCAAAAGTTTAAGTACATTAGCAATGCCTAAAAAGCCCGGGAAAAATGGTAGTACTAAAATATTTTTTGACAAAGTACGAGTGTTATTATTGACACGATTCCATAAACGCAGATGGATAACACAGATCACTTCCAATACCGTTGATTTTTTCCAATTCGGCATCGATGTATTCCGGACTGGCGATCCTAAGGGCGCGGAGAAACATTGATGAAAAAATGGCCTTCTTAGTGGGGGTGTCATGTCCCGAGTAAAAGTGTACGTAGGACAAATTGTTTGTTGTTTTCCGATAGATACTAAACTTAAAACCTGGGCTTTCCCTATGTACACGCACATCCAAAAATGGGATTGAATTGTCTTGTTCCACTTCTAAAGTAAACTTAATGGAGGGGACTTGATCATTTAACTGAAGGAGGAAGTTATCCAGGTCACGATTCATGGGCCAGATACACAAAATATCGTCGACGTACCGCAACCAAGGGATGCCAACCCCCAGGATTCTCGGAATGTAAGTAATTTCGAAAAACTCCATATAAATATTGGAGAGGAGGGGCGATAAGGGGTTGCCCATGGCCATCCCAAACACTTGTTGATAATACTCGTTATTGAAAGTGAATTTACAGTCTTTGATGCAAAGCTTAATAACTTCCAGAACAATGTGTGAAGGTAGTGGCAGGTCATACTTATGTAATTCTTGGGAGAGAAAGTCAAGCATATCATCAATCGGCACTTTTGTAAACAATGAACAAACGTCAAAACTGATCAATCTATCGTTAGTTTCAGTACGTGCATTATTCAATTTTTCAGTAAGATCCATGGAATTTTTTACATGTGAATCAGAGATAGTTCCGAGAATGGGGGACAAGACTTTGACAAGCCATTTGGAGAGTTTATAAGTAATAGAGCCCACCGAGCTAATAATAGGGCGCATAGGGTTGCCAGGTTTGTGGGTTTTAATAAGACCGTAAAGGTAGGGCAGAGAAGGTGAAGTGGACATGAAACGCGGAATTAAGTCCTTATGATCTTTGAGAATGCGTTTCAAGCCACTATTAAATGATTTGATGACGTCATCCTGCAGGTTCTTCCTAAGTTTGCTGTATGTGGCGGGGTCCTGGAGAAGCTCGTTCATCTTTCCGATGTAGTCCACTTTGTCCATAATAACTATGGTGTTAGCCTTGTCTGCCTTAGTAATATGGAGCTCCCCATCTTTTTTTAATTGTGAGAGGCCATCGCGAAAACGTTTAGGAAAGTTATCTTCGTAATTACCATTCGCCGCACTATAAACGAGGCCTTTAACTATGTTAGACAAATACTGAGGGAGATTACACTGTTTTTCAAAACACGCGAGACTGTAACAAATTTGTAAAGCCGAAGGTTTTTTAACAATAAAAAAGGACATACCATATCCAAGGGCACTTTTTGCATCGTCACTAATGTTTTTCGAAGAAAGGTTCAAAACACACTTTGAGCTTGCTTTTTTACTCCACTGACTATTTCGAATGAGACTTTTAATTTTCCGATCCAAAATGTTACGAAGTGAAGTAGTTCTCCGACGCAACTCGTTGTAAATTTCACCAAACAAAGGTTGGATCCACGGTTGGGGAATAACGGTTACAAAATTATGTTTGGCGATGTTTAAATTTTTGAAGGCGGACCACTCATTTTGTCTGGTGACTTCAATATGTTTCTTTAAAATTAATCTGCTGAAGTTGTTGAACGGATGGTCGTCAATTTGTGTGAGGCGAATCGGAAGCAGGGATTTGGGAAGAACTTGCTCCTCTAGACAATTAGTATGCGCCCTATTATTAGCTCGGTGGGCTCTATTACTTATAAACTCTCCAAATGGCTTGTCAAAGTCTTGTCCCCCATTCTCGGAACTATCTCTGATTCACATGTAAAAAATTCCATGGATCTTACTGAAAAATTGAATAATGCACGTACTGAAACTAACGATAGATTGATCAGTTTTGACGTTTGTTCATTGTTTACAAAAGTGCCGATTGATGATATGCTTGAGTGCAGCTTGACTTTCTCTCTCAAGAATTACATAAGTATGACCTGCCACTACCTTCACACATTGTTCTGGAAGTTATTAAGCTTTGCATCAAAGACTGTAAATTCACTTTCAATAACGAGTATTATCAACAAGTGTTTGGGATGGCCATGGGCAACCCCTTATCGCCCCTCCTCTCCAATATTTATATGGAGTTTTTCGAAATTACTTACATTCCGAGAATCCTGGGGGTTGGCATCCCTTAGTTGCGGTACGTCGACGATATTTTGTGTATCTGGCCCATGAATCGTGACCTGGATAACTTCCTCCTTCAGTTAAATGATCAAGTCCCCTCCATTAAGTTTACTTTAGAAGTGGAACAAGACAATTCAATCCCATTTTTGGATGTGCGCGTACATAGGGAAAGCCCAGGTTTTAAGTTTAGTATCTATCGGAAAACAACAAACAATTTGTCCTACGTACACTTTTACTCGGGACATGACACCCCCACTAAGAAGGCCATTTTTTCATCAATGTTTCTCCGCGCCCTTAGGATCGCCAGTCCGGAATACATCGATGCCGAATTGGAAAAAATCAACGGTATTGGAAGTGATCTGTGTTATCCATCTGCGTTTATGGAATCTTGTCTCAACAAGGCAAAACGAACTTTCTATCGTGTCAATAATAACACTCGTACTTTGTCAAAAATATTTTAGTACTACCATTTTTCCCGGGCTTTTTAGGCATTGCTAATGTACTTAAACTTTTGGATATTAATGTAGTATTTTCATATAACAATATTGTGAAAAATATCATAGTAAAAAATAGCCCTACCAATAATTCAAGCATTATCTATAAAATTGGGTGTAAACAATGTGATTCCTTTTACATAGGTCAGACGGGAAAGGATTTGCACACACGTATAAAACAGCATCAATATTCCGTTAGAACAGGACAGTTGTCCAGTGCTCTTTTTGTCCATTTGTCAGAGTTATCCCACTGTATTGATTGGATTAATGCTTCAGTGTTATTTCACTCTAGCAACATTGTTAACAGAAATATTCTTGAGTCTGCCATTATCCAACTTTCAAATAACTTCAACATAAGCAAAGGTCTTTTTCAACTCGATCCTGTTGTTTTGAATTCCTTCAAAACAGATTTAGATAAAAAGGGTAGGATGCTAAATCTTTGGTAAACTTGTATGCCACTTTATCAACTTTTAATCTTCATTTTATTTATATATATATCGAAACTTGACTATAAAAGGCAAAGTGTTAAAACCCGGGCAGATTTCCAGTATAAATTTGTATTTTTATAATTCATTTGATCTTGTGCTAAAAATCGATATTTTTCCTTACAAATCTGTATGCCTCTTTGTTAATTTTTACTTCTCCGTTTATTGCATATATATATATATATATGTGTGTAGATATGTATGTGTATATATATATATATGTTTGTGTGTATGTATGTTATTTTATTTATTTATTTATTTATTTTTTTTTTTCTGTAACCTATATATAGGCCGTAACCTTTTATTTTATGTACTTCAGTGTTCCTGAGGATGTCATTAGACGAAAGCGCTTGAGCACCTTTTGTGTTTCCTTTCCTTCGTGGTTTTATTCATCATATATATATATATAAATATTCATATATATATATATATATATATATATATATATATATATATATATATTTCAACTGCAAAGAACACGCAGTATAAATAACGTAAAGAACAACGCTTGTATAGGAGAACATTCCGCGCAAGATGAGAAGAGAGAACGAACAAATGAAAAAATGAGGTAACCACCCGGGAATCGAACCAGGGATCTTCCGATTGCCGGTCAGATATGATAACCACTACACCATAGTCCTCAATCGATCAGAAGTCGTAATTCCTCTACATACGCGCAGAAACCAATGCCCCGAGGGGGGCACCTCCCGCATGCCGTATCTATGTATATATACATTTCAACTGCAAACAACACGCAGTATAAATAACGTAAAGAACGACGCTTGTATAGGAGAACATTCCGCGCAAGATGAGAAGAGAGAACGAACAAATGAAAAAATGAGGTAACCACCCGGGAATCGAACCCGGGATCTTCCGATTGCCGGTCAGATATGATAACCACTACACCATGGTCCTCAATCGATCAGAAGTCGTAATTCCTCTACATACGCGCAGAAACCAATGCCCCGAGGGGGGCACCTCCCGCATGCCGTATATATACATTTCAACTGCAAAGAACACGCAGTATAAATAACGTAAAGAACGACGCTGGTATAGGAGAACATTCCGCGCAAGATGAGAAGAGAGAACGAACAAATGAAAAAATGAGGTAACCACCCGGGAATCGAACCCGGGATCTTCCGATTGCCGGTCAGATATGATAACCACTACACCATGGTCCTCAATCGATCAGAAGTCGTAATTCCTCTACATACGCGCAGAAACCAATGCCCCGAGGGGGGCACCTCCCGCATGCCGTATCTATATATACATTTCAACTGCAAAGAACACGCAGTATAAATAACGTAAAGAACGACGCTTGTATAGGAGAACATTCCGCGCAAGATGAGAAGAGAGAACGAACAAATCTTGCGCGGAATGTTCTCCTATACAAGCGTCGTTCTTTACGTTATTTATACTGCCGGTTCTTTGCAGTTGAAATGTGTATATATAGATACGGCATGCGGGAGGTGCCCCCCTCGGGGCATTGGTTTCTGCGCGTATGTAGAGGAATTACGACTTCTGATCGATTGAGGACCATGGTGTAGTGGTTATCATATCTGACCGGCAATCGGAAGATCCCGGGTTCGATTCCCGGGTGGTTACCTCATTTTTTCATTTGTTCGTTCTCTCTTCTCATCTTGCGCGGAATGTTCTCCTATACAAGCGTCGTTCTTTACGTTTTATATATATATATATATATGTATATATATATTCCAAATGGGGTCTAACTAAGGGTTTATAAGGGTTTATATATATAGATTATCTCTAGTTCTGGTCTTTCTTAGGAAACTGTCCTAACCTAATCTAAAAGCCTAAGAATATAAGGGCAATCTAACCTATATTCGAACCGAGGTGCACAAGATACTTTCTTCTGCCGTACACAAACTAACATCACACATTCATATATATATACAGTATATATTCCAAATGGGGTTTAACTAATGGTTTATAAAGATTTATATATTGAGATTGTCTCTAGGTCTGGTCTTTCTTAGGAAACTAACCCAACCTAATCTAAAAACCTGAAAAGAATATAAGGGCAATCTAACCTACAGTATATTCGAACCGAGGTGCACAAGATACTTTCTTGTGTTGTATGTACACAAACTAACATCCATTTCTCGTACGAATTTTTGTATTTATTTAAAAGGAAAAACATACATTTGTATTAGCTTCTCTCCCCCCTTCACCCTTCTCTCAACCTTAACCCTTCTCTTAGGATAAGGTGGGGAAAGCAAAGTACTAAATAATTTTGAAAGTAAATGTGCAAAAAATTTTGCAGTTTAGTTTTGTAATTTTTATATTTCTTATAAATTTCGGGTTTCTGGCTATTTTTTACTGCGTAATGGACTGTACAGTATATAGTCTATGTATTTCGCATTGTTTGTAGACACGTTCTAACTCAGCTCCCCGTTAGATCAACGATGTTAAGCGTCGTTAGGTCTGGGTAGTAGTTGGATGGGAGACCGTCCTCCGTGTACAGATGATATAGCGATCCATGGTTCATATAGATTCAGTTTGACGCTCAGGCCTGTATGGTTTAAAAATTATATAAAATAAATAGAGGTATTAATAATTCCCCCGACAAGAAATAATGGTATATAAAATGTCTCACTTTGATCTTTAGTATCATAGTTTTTACTCTTTCAGTTACCTTATTGGGATACGTTGTGCAGACACAGATTAAATGAAATCCTTAATCTGTCCTGTAACACACTCTGTACAGAATATTTGCGTTGTCGACTTCTTTCAAATAAACTCTCTCTCTCTCTCTCTCTCTCTCTCTCTCTCTCTCTCTCTCTCAGGCAACACTATAAACATCCATCGCAGATTCCATTGTTAATAATTAAAAAAATGTCAAATTATTAAGGGTTCTCGAATAAAAAATCACCCTGTACTTCTGCAATCAGGTTTGGAGGAGATCTGGAACGTGGTTCGGATTCCATTTTAAAATGTAGGTCTAAGGTGACGTGAGATATTGGTTAGTAGGTTAGTTGCGACATTGACATAATGAGGTTTGTCGTATGTAATGCTTAAGCTCCTTCCTATATGAGTGGGAATGTGAGCGATACGCAGCAGGCGTGCCTGGGTATCACAAACAAACTGATGTTCCACGATATGCTTGAGGGGTCCCCCAATCAACTGAATTTCGATAATATAATTCGAGATTTCGCAAACTTCTTTACACAAACTGAGTACAGAAACTGACAAATTCCCTGTTTTATTTTATGTTTTATAGGCCCTGAAGTAAAGTTCGTTTGATATTGTTTGGTTTTGGCAAGCGGCAACATACACTGTGTTAAGGTTCTTTTAAGTTTGTTTTTCAATTAGCCTGAGTACCGTACATACAATTCGTGTAAATGAAATATGTACTGTACATGTACATGTGTTGGTAATAAAGAGCTATAGAAAAGGGCTCCCTTATTCTTCATTGCCTTGGGGCCCCGAGGTGTCTTAATCTGCCTCTGGTGAGAGTATGTGCCGGGGTATATTTGTTTACGATTTCGTATACTCCGTAAGATTTGTTCTTTTCACACTACCATTTAAGTATCTCACAACATTCTCGGCTGCGCCATAATCACCCGGGCCTAGTGTTCCTACTGTAGTGTAGTACTGTGCGTCCCCAGTGCGGGCGGCACGCATGGTTTCGTCCCGAGTTACACCGGCCTTTTCACACTCATCACGGTTTCTAAGAACCATAAAAACGGATTCTTTATTTTCATTACTTAAAAACTTGGTAGCCAATTGAATTTCGCATATTCCTACCTCATACGAATCACGACCCAATTCAACGGGCTCATGGAGTTCTGTTACAAAGTTGGACAGAGTGTTGGCAGGATGTACAGACAGAGAAGAAGAGGACGGTCGTGTGACGTACAAATGGTTAAGAGCCACGTTGCACACAATTTAAGCTTCATTGTTGCACCACTTTTATATAGGTGTTGAAGCTTTCTTGGTACCGTAGCCATTTCACCAGGTACATTTTTCTCTTTCCTGAGCCTTTGCTGCCTAAAACTAAATTAAATGCCACTTTTTGTAGTTCCTCCCCGTAAAAGCCTCCTGCGATTTCTTCCCCAGTCAAATCTTCAACGCAATATAGCATTATCTCGTCTTTAGGTCTCAAAGCCCTAACTTTAAAAATCTCACGTGTCCAATCTTGTTCAAATCCCTTCGCGAATTTATTACCTGAACGCGACAGCCTTACATAATCATTGATTTTGAAATGCAAGGAGTGTGGTGGCATTCTACGAATCTCTTTTCTCACATCACGGTTTGTGTGCGTACCTCTTTCTAAAATTTCGTTAGGTGTTTACCAATAGCACGGTGGTGTGAACAGTTCTAGGATGATGCCAGTGAGTCCAGTATATCTATATATCTGTATGTGTTTTTATTTGTGAAATAGCGATGCATGCGTTCCTTTATGGTACGTTGAACTCTTTAAGCTAAAGATATCTTATGTATAGAATTGCTAGTGTAGTAACTGATATTAAACTCTGTCAGTATGTTCTGAAAAGCTCGGCCTATAAATTCTTTCTACATATCCATGCAAAAATAACCAGGAATCCTGTTTTCTTTCAACATCAGCGTTTTGGTGGCTTTAGCAACTGTTTCAGGCGATTTATTTTTCTGAGGAATTAACCACAAATATCTGGAGAATACATCTATTATGAATAGGATGTAGCGTAGCCACCATTATACACCGAATAGCTCTGCATGTCTGTTAAGTCCGCCTGCCAAATAGAATCAATCGAGGCTGCTGTTGTCTTGGCTGATTTAAACCTCTTTCTCACCAGCTTATGAAGTGTATAAACATCCTGCTCCCGCAAAATCCTCTCAACATCTTTTTCCCGACTCCCTCATTATAAACACCTCTGTGCAGGCTACTAACGCTGCCGGAGGAGGTTCGAATAAAAATGTCACAATAACGTTTTCTTAATATGTTAGCCATTTGAGTATTTTAGAGGCACGCGTGGAATATTGGTCGTTGTTGTTTGGTCTCTTCTTTCTCCTCTTCAGAGATGCTACCGCTGGAGGTGAAGGCGTGCTCAGTTGTGGTACATGCGAGGTTTGTCTCAAGTCTTTTAACCTGTTCAGATTACCTATCAATGTTTTGGGGAGATTTATTTGCTGTAGTCTTGCTTTAATATGTTTCCATCCTGCTGGTGAGGGACTATCCCACTTTCTCACCAAATCATAGACGATGTGAACGATGTTCGAACCCTGTACCTTTGCTCCTTCTAAAACAATCTCACCTGTATCGGTCCACTGTATAATGGGATCCTCATTCAATAGATTATAAAGACTTAAACCTTTATTCCTCAATGTATATGGGAGACTGCTTTTTAATACATGCTCGATATGTTGTGGGGTCGCACCGTTGTTCTTTGACTGTTCGTCTCTATCCTCGACCCCAGGACCTATGCCTCCATACTGAAGGTCGTCTGTGCTGTGCCTAATAACTCCGGGGACCTCCGTCGGATTCTTATAATTTTCATATTCATGAAGAAATTCTTTCAGAGCTTCTTGGTATAAGATTCTTTTCTCATCATGTGACTTTTCACTCTTTAAAAGGTCCAACAATTCGCTTTCCATTCTTTTAAACCTGCTTTTACGAGTTTCTAGAACCGTATCTGGACTCTTTGAGCTTTGTAGTGTAGCATACACCTCGTGTGGAATCATGACTACTTTCTTCATTATATTAAACTAGTTAGTAAAGGTCCCAAAACTGAAAATATGATGGGGAGGAATGAACCCCCTCTTTGTACAATAATTCTTTTTTCTTACCCACAGTTTGACTTTTACTGGCCAGTGTGCATATTATGTCCTTGTAACGGCGTAAGCGAGACTTCTAAGGGGATTTCATTGGTACATTACATTTTATAACGTTAAAGAAAATTTCACAGATGCATTTTAAAAAGTCGGAGTCAATATTTTTTAATAAACAGCTGTTGCAGTGCCCGTGGCAGTCGATAATATATATTTTTAATTCACGGTATTTCTTTAGCCTCTTTGTCATTTTGGAATATAAACCGTCTCAGGCTCGTGTGGGAATATATTCGTTTTTAGAAGCATCCTAAACGTGTTTCGCGGATGAAGGTCACAAAGCAAATATCCGTAACGTTGATTTGTAGCTTCTTTATAAACCTCCAAAAACTCCTTACGCTGATTCGTGAACATTCGATTGGCTAATACCCCAATTTGTGACACATCTCTACTTTGCGCGAATAAGACTAGATATTGAGTATTTAACGACACATCGCGCATGTATCTATTTTTAAAAAATAGATTCTGATTGATGAAGAATACGCTTATGTTAAGATGTAAATGTCTCGGCAAACGTTTTATCCATTTCCAACATGAGATCGTCACTTACAATGACCGTATGTTCATTTCCCTTTAACGAATTAACGTCATAAAATATCATCTTGGTACTCGTTGAATACTGACTGGTACGTTGAATAGCACCATATGACTTTATGCACAAATTTTGAGAAAATATCTCACGTATCTTTAATAATTTTAAGCATAAACACAGTTTTACCACATTCTGTAGGGACAGATATAATACATTTGGATGGGCTCGTGAATCTGAATTTTTCTACAGAATCCATCTCTTCCATGACACACTCCTAAGTGGAACATTTACAAAATATAATAAAATTTTAAGCGATGCTCCTTATATTGTACAGTCTTGTTTTTTCTCTTCTTCCTCAGAACCAAGAATGACGATGAGGATGAGGTGCTGTGCCAGCATCATGTCCCCATCATTAATATTGCAGACGATTCCGATGAGGGTGTAGTTGAGGTTACAGGCTCCATCCCACCTAGCGGACCCCCAGCAACGCCAACTGTAGCACTCCCACACGAAAATTTGAGGAGAAAGCTGGGGCATGATGAAGTTGAGGATGATTCGCTTTCCACGGCAGATATAAAGCGTTCCAGGAGTGGGCCAATTGTTAGACACCCAGTAATAGAGCCCCAGCCCTCTTCGTCTTACGACACAGCCCCCATATTAGTTGCTTGTACAAATAAAACTGTGCCCCCTTATTCCTGTTCAATTCCGGTCGTACCCTCTTTAGCAGCAGCATCTCGTTCTGTGGAGAGCAGCATAACATGCGAGCTGGTGCGCACCGCCACCCCCACTTCAGCCCTGACTAGAAATCGGTACGTAGTCAGGGTCTACCCTGAAACCATGTATAGCAATGGTGTTGAACACGGAGTACGGCGCGTAGTTGAACGTATTGTGGGGTTTGCTCTTCAGAACAGCGATGGAAGTGAAGTCAAGACGCGGCTGTCATTCGGGTTCGGGTCAGATGATGGGTATGTAGATGATTTTTGGGTAGTAATACCATACAGCAGTGCTAAACCTAAGGATTTTTTAGTGGGTGGGTGATTTTACAAACTCGTCATTGTGATGTTGCATTAAAATACACCTTTTCTGTATTGTTTGTACATTGGAGAAAACTTTCCAACCTAACAAGTTTATAGTCCAAAATTTTAAGACTACACAAGTATCCACGTAGGTACAAACGTCGGTACTGAATATCTTTGTAACCAGTAACAGCACTCCCAGTAGGCGATTGCAGAATTGGCTCAGCATTTAATTTGAAACAATTTTAAAATCTTGTCTTCTTGACATCATCAGACTGCATGTAAATTTTGAGAAGTGAAATACATATTACATATTGATGAAAACAATATCTGCAAAATTGAAACACAGCTGTTCAGTAAAACAATGAGCATCGTATAAGAAAATGCAATTAATTAGTAAACTGTATTTGTAAGACTAAGGAAGTTTTTTCAACATATATACCTACATTTTCATTTATAATTATATTCATATTGCCTCCACAGTGACAAGTGAATAATAAGTCCTTCAATGAAAAATAATGACAGTTAAAACTAAGTACAAAAATACAAAAAAATTGCGAAATTATTCATTACATAGATGCACATAACGTATGTAATACATCATTAATTTATCATCTGTCAGTAATTATTACAGTTAGCTATTGCTTAACGCGAATTCATATTTCACAATTTTGGAAAAAAACGAGATACAGCGTAATCATTAGCGGTAAATTTTACAAGAAGACAATCTTTCAGTAAAGAGAAACATATTCCTAATTTTCTTGCCTCGTTTAATACGATTTTAAGTTACACGGTGGTTTTCAAGAGTGCTCGTGTTACGCGAGAGCTCCCTAGTATGTGAGCTCAATTAGATATTTCACCATCACTACGGAAAAACCTTTTTACAGCTGGATTGTTTTTATAGGTTGATGTTTGTGGCTCTTTGTCTCGTCGACGCTTAGCCTGAAGAAATTTTGCTACTGCTGGACGTGGATCAAAATGACCTGCACCAACACCATTTAATGCAATAAGCAATCTGTTGTTGGCACCTTGCAATGACATTGCAAGCCTTCTGTCACTACAAAAAATATTGTAATGCGATACCACTCTTTCTACTGCCATTGAATGTGGAGCTGCAGCGAGAACAAGATTCACGAGTGCTGTAAGTGGAGAGTCAGGATTTTTGGTCACAGCTTCAGAAATACGTTTGAATTTCGTGTTGATGTCTTCATGTTCATTCAACCTCGGATTGTTGATAAAAATATCAATACAATCGTCAGTAAGTTTCATAGAGTCAAAATGTCTATTCATTTTCCGAAGAAGAATGTTAGCCTTTCTAGCCATAACTTCAGATGTCGAATTAAAAACCTCTGAAATCTCTTTTAACGACGCATTTGCTCCTTCGTCCATTCTCTTTTGCAAGAAATTTTTAATTGACTCAAGTGTCTCATGCCTAATAGCAGTGAAAGAGCGATTTGATAACGTGACGAACTGATTAGAAATTGCTCTTCTTGCTCTCCTTCTAACTAAACCTGTATCTTCTCTTGCCTCCTTATGTTGATCGCCATCCGTTGTCGGTTTACTTGTTCCTGCACCTTCGTCTACATCTCCCAATTTCTCCTCCCAACCACCGATATATGGTTTGTCCACCATCGTCGTGATACGCTCGATATATCGAGTTTGGATTGCCGGAATGTCGAACAGTATTATGTTTGTTTTTTGGAATTCCTTTTGTAGACAGGCAAGGTGATGAAGAATGTCAGCCATTAAACCAGTCAGTATATATTGCTGACCTCCTGCCTCCCACATACGTAAAAAACCAGACGGCTGTTGCTTGGTGATTCTATCGTCAGTGGTGGAGATGCTTTTCCAGAAAGCAACACATGCTGGCAGATTGTTAAGTAGACTGACGCACATTGCTTGGACATGTTAGACAAATCGTACTTCTGGTGGATTTAATAAACTGTTTGAACGTCAACCCAAGTTTTTTGCATTCAATTTTCACACACTTGGTACGGACAGAAGACACATGAAAATATTTAACAGTATCTTTCACCTGGGAATACCATCGCTTCAATTCAGGGACAGTTGTGATTAACTCGTGAAACACCAAATCAGTTCTATGGCACACACACCATATGTAAGGAACCAACCGTTGTAGTTCATCATTCAGTTTCTTCCACAACCCAGAATTGATACCGGTGTTGGCTGCTTCACCATCAGTTGTAAGGGCTAACAGCTTGTCGAAAACAGGTGCATTGAAGTTAATTTCATTCATGTTGTCGCTCTCGGTGTCGTCATCATCGCTTGAATCTTGGCCTTCTGGAGCTAGATTATTATACTGAAATGATACATCGCCAGGCCTCTCTAAGCTTCTACCGAGAGCCTCCAGTAAGCCATTAGCTCCTCCTTCAACAGGCTCCACAGCTGCAAGAAAACGTTTAGTAATAACGCCATCTTTCACCAATCTTGCAGTCACAAACTTAATGCGTAGTTGTTGACGATCACATGATCCATCAATTTGTATTCCTAAAGCATCGCATTGATTTATTTCTTCAATGAGATTCTCCTTAAATACATCACCAATGCATGATAACATTTCATCGTAAATATTTGTCGTGCGATAGTGCATATCTGAACCTGTGGGTCTAAATGGTTCTATGTTGCATTCCCAGTTTGGGAAAACTTCTGTACAAGTTGATCAGAAAAGATATTGGTGGGACACCTTGGTGGCCAGGAATATCATGATACGGTTTCACACTGAGTGTCATTGTAGCAGTCTATTGCCAGGCGAAGTAGTTGTGAAACCTCCTGGATTCTATATCTCTTGAAGAGATTCAGCCAAGGATGTTTGTCGCTCTGCTTTTGAAACTGATCATGTAATTTGCTTGCCTCTAGTGCAGCTGCATGTGGTTTACCCTGAAGATGCTCAATTAAGCGCTGTGCTCCAAGCTTACCTTCTGTTCGTGCTCCCGTACTGGATGCATAAGGTACACTTCTGTTCAATGAAACCTTCTCAGCATCATCTATGAAACTGCAACAAACATTACACTTAATAAACAATCGAGTGTGTCTTTTATCCTTGTTTTTAATTCTTGTAAGAACCGAATGCGATGAATACATTTTCAACAATCTGTTAATATTAAGAAGTAAGCCCATATAGTACGATGTGGAACCAGTAGAAGTGGAAGATGAATTGGCCACATCTGCATCTTGACCAATACTTGAAGCTGAGGTCTCTGGGTATGGACATTGAGAAGAGGCTGTATTTGAACAGTCAGATGGCATAATTGAAGAACCTGTCAACCCTGTATCACTGGCCGTTGTAGATGTCAATGGTCGTTCACTAGCTGTAATTCCAACAGACTGAGGATCTTTACTATGTGTTTTATTGTTCGACTTGAAAAAACTAGATATGTCCATTGAACCAACAGAACCATCTTTTTTAAATTTTTTATGACTAGACATTTTAGTATTCAAATACAATCTGTAATAGACAACCAATATTATTGATGTATGAATTTAATTTAGCATAATAAAGTGAATTGATTACTAAAACATAGTAAAAATATTTTTAGTAGAAATAAAATAAACAACACTAAAGTAAATTTAGCTAATTGAAAGAGCAATGAATATCAATAAAAAATCTGATTGGTTTCAATAATCTGATATGCCTATATAAACTATAAATATAACCTATATAAACTATATGAACTATAAATATAACCTATATAAACTATATAAACTATAAATATAACCTATATAAACTTTATAAACTATAAATATAACCTATATAAACTATAAATATAACATGTATAAACTATATAAACTATAAATATAACATATATAAACAATATAAACTATAAATATAACATATATAAACTATATAAACAACATATATAAACTATATAAACTATAAATATAACCTATATAAACCCCCACTATTATTTAATAACAAATATTAATAGTGTATTAGTCTTGTGTATTAGTAATTGTGTATTATTAATAGTGTATTAGTTGCAAATATTAGTCTTGTAGGTTATCTCTCCCCCCCCCCCCACTATTAATAACAAATTTTAATAGTGGGGAGGGGGAGATGACCTATAAGAAAAAGAACCTACAAGAAGCATAAATAAAGTATTTAACAATTTTTAACGAAAAAATAATATACATTTGTAGGTAATACCATGTAATTTTGTTTATATATAGTCTCATTATGTATGAAACTAAAAATATTGTGATAAATATTATGGATAATAAAACAACCAATTATTATATTTTCAACTAGGTAAATAGAATAAAATAGGATAAACAATATGCAAAAATACAATTATGCAATATAAAAAATTGTACTTAAATTAAAATTGCACTTAAATTAAAAACAACAGAAATGAACAGATCAAGCTGGCTATTACACTCATTGCTTTAGTATTAGGGCCAGCATGGGTCTTGTTTACAATGGATTTTATGGCAAATGCCAAACTACCGATTAGATTTATAGCCAATTGGCGACTTTGGCTGTATTCTTTTGGCTGCTTTATCCATGGATTTGACCGAGTTTTTTTTAGATGATTGAATACAGTATTATTTTGGTTTTTTAACTGGGTGGGTGAAGTCTATTTAGTGGGTGGGTGAAATCCTTTACTGGGTGGGTGATCACCCACTCAGTTAACATGTTAGATTTAGGCCTGCCATACAGGCGCTTGGCCCATGTAGATATAGAATATATTATGGAGCGTATAATGCAGGTCTCTCAATCTTCAACATGGACAACTTCACGATAGATATTGACCCTGTATTCCGTGTTGCTGGACATATGTCCACACCTTATACTCTTATCTTCAATTCTCATGCTATATACAGACAGCATATAAACTCCGAGCGTGGTTACGGCTTTGTAGCAGTAGTCTTAGCAAATATGTTTACTATGCTAAATGCATGGGCCAGAAAAATTTGGTTGCCTAAGGTTGTGCAGCGTGCTCGTAAACTGGCCGCAGATTGCAAGAGCGAGTTTGAGTGTAATATGGGTCCTGAACTGTTGAGAAGGGTGGAGCAGGAAATGAATGTTCGTACATTTGTATTTGGGATGGATGATCGTCGTAGGACTGTGTATGTTTTTAAAAGCAGTGTAAGAGACCGTACAAGACCCCTATTTATTTTAGGGTTGTCAAGAACAACGTATCTCCCCATCTGCAATATAAGGGACCTTTACGCGAGCTATGATAAAAGTCGAAAATATGGAAGGCATCATGATTTGTGTAAAGGATGTCTCGAGTTTGCGGATGATACAGTGAAACATTGTAAGGATGAGCAGTGTAAGAGCCCAAGGTGTGAAAGTCGTGTAGTTGAAGCTGAGAAGAGGGACTGGAATGTGTGTAGCCGCACATATTTCAATAACATCTGTTTTGCTCACCATAAGTCGAATGGCAAGTGCAGAAACATGAGAATTTGTTGGGAAAGTTTGAGCACAAATGCGATTAAATACACTGTTCTACATGTCATTAAAAATATAAGGCGGATGGAGTAAAGCATGTATGTTATATGAAAGATGCTAACCCTAAAAATAAACCTTGTATAACTATACACTACGATATGGAAACAAACACAGACGCTGAAACCAAAGAGGTTATCACACATCTAATTTTAAGCCAGACTATCTGCGACGAGTGCATGGAAGTCCGGTGTGATGAGTGTCGCAAATGTGTTAAACAAATAAAACGTTTTTAAAACGATTGCACACGACAACCCCGTGAAGCTCTTTGTGTCCTATATTGTCAAGTTAGCGGAAATGTTAAAAAAAAGGACTGTGTATATTCTTGCCCATAACGGCGCAAAATTTAACACACAATTCCTTTATGAGGAACTGCTTGAACACGAGTCATCGGAGATATTTACAGGCGAGGTAATGTTCAGTTTAAAGACACTTTATTATGGACACCTTGTAAATTAGCCAAGCTACACAAGGTGATGGGCGTAGCCGCCGAAGTTTCAAAAGGGTATTTCCCTTACACATTCCTCACTAGCGACACTTTAAATTACGTAGGCTTACCTACCCCCAAAACATTACTTTAACTATGCCAACATGAACGATAGTAATTGTGAAGATTTTGAACGCTACTACAACAGTTTTAATCAAGATATTCCTTACAATATAGCGGATGAAGGTAAGCGTTATTGCGTGAATGATGTGCCCGTGCTTTGAGTTTGTTTTCAGGCCTTTAGAAGGATGTATATAGACCGGTTCAATTGTGATTCGCTTCAAGTGGGAACCACGATCTTCTTATTGTGCTTTACGGTGTTCAAGAACAATTTCATGCCTAAAGACACATTAGCCGTTATTCACAGAAACACCCCACGCAGTTATGGGCATAAGGCTATTTACTGGCTCATACACCTATAGCAACGGTCCGGTGAATAAATAAAACATGCCCACAACACGGGAGAAGTGTCCATTAAGATCAATGGTCGTATTATTTGGGTAGATAGTCTAAGCGAAGACCATGCCACTGGTGAGAAGACTGCGTATTCCTTTAACGGTTGCTGGTGGCATGGATGCCGACGTCCTGAGATGGGCAAGTACCGCGAAGAAATAAACACAATCAAACATTCAATGGTGTTGAATCCTCTCAAACACCATTACTACGACTTCTGTTCTTTATACCCCTACTTGATGAAGAAAAATACATACACCGTAAGAGCACCAGAAAAACTGGGGGGACCCGCCCTGCCCACCATCGAAGAGTTCTCAGCTAATTTTAACGAGAACTATTTCGGTCTTTGTTTCGTAGATGTGGTCCCACCTCGCAACTTATGGATGCCGATCTCACCCGTCGTTATAGACCACAAACTCATGTTTCCCCTGTGTTTGAAGTGCGCAGAGAACAATGGGGCCTGAAATCAGACGCGCATATACAAGTCCTGAGCTGTCCCTAGCCGTTCCCCACGGTTACAGGATATTGAAGATATATGAGGTGTGGAGGTTTCAGAAGCTCCCCAACCTTTTAACGCCATATATAAACACTTTTTTGCAGGATAATGTAGAAGCATCAAGGTACCCTCGAGGAGTTGAGACAGAAGATGAAAAATCGGGGTATATTCAGCGCTACCGTGATCGTGAAGGGATACAACTTGAATGGGATCAAATTGTAAGGAAACCTGTCAAGCGCTTTTGTGCAAAGTTGTGTCTAAATAGTCTTTGGGAGAAATTTGCTCAGAATACAGGCAAGGGGAACATCCATCTAGCCAAAAGTTATAACGAAGTGTGGGATTATGACAACGCTCCCGATAAAGGGGTAATGGAGATTATGAATGTGGGTAATGCGTACATAATAAGGTACAACAGGACCGAATTCACTACAGATACAACACGTTTTATAAACATATCTGTAGCCAGCTTCACCACAGCGTACGTTCGCATCAAACTTGGAGTCAATTGCATTCTCTTGGGCGGAGGGTTCTGTACGCAGACACAGATAGTGTGATATTTACAAAGAGGGAAAGTGATTACATGCCACCTATTTGGGAATTCCTCGGAAAGCTGACTGATGAGCTCAAGGATGAGTATGAAGATAGTGGCTACGCTGATTCTTTTTCTCAACAGGTCCAAAAACTTATGAGGTGCGGAGAATAAGAGTTCACGGTTGAAAATCTCGGATTGGCAAGAATAAACGCTCGTTTGGAAAGGAGTGTTTATAAATTTGAATTTAATAACGATTTTGTTAACTTGTTAACCAATTGCAAACTGGGTACAAAAATAGTGTTAAACGATCTGAAAGCACTTTACATTGAGTATAGACACCCGCATACTTTGAGTGGTGACATAATGTTAAATCGTATTTATTGCATAGTACAAAGCAAGGAGGCTGTAACTGTTGACTCGATCACATGCGATTCAAGTATTTTAATTAAGCGTAGTAGAACATAAAGTGCGTATATTTTGATGAATATATTATCCATATATTGTAATTCTTCTGCACTATTATTTTTATATATAAGTTTTTATATAAGTGTGTAGATGCGCGTACATATATTAAACGTGTATATAGATTTCCCTTGTACTATTATTAATATTTTTCATGCACGTACATACATTAAACGTGTATATAGATTTCTAATGTACTATTATTACTATTTAAGAATGTATATATTCCTCGCTTAAAGTGTGTATTTTGGGTGTATATAGATTTCTTCTATCATTATTATTATTATTATTTTGATTGTATATTTATTTCCTCCAAATTTCAAATAAATGTCAGTTAAATAATTGATCCCATGTTAAATAACTCGACTAAATAAACAGAATGACGTAGTTGTGTTTTATTATTCAAAGTATATGATATTATTGGATTATTGTACGCTAAAATTAACGGCACTACAGAAGTTATATATTTGCATTGAATTCTAAGCCAACTGGAACTGTCAAGAACTTCATTAAATATATACAAATTAAATAAATAGTGCAATCTGGCAACTATACTTATGGATTGCCACGGATGAATAAATAAATAAATAAATATATATATATATATACACACATCTCTCTCTCTCTATATATATATATACATATACACACATTTAACTGCAATGACCACGCAGTATATTAATGTATAGAAACGACGTAAGTATAGAGGAGCGTTGTGCACACGAGGAAGAGAAATAACGAACAAATGAAAAATGAGGTGAACCGCCCGGGAATCGAACCCAGGATCTTCCGATTGCCGGTCAGATGCGCTATCCATTACACCACGGGCCTCGATCAGTCATAAGTCGAAATTCTCCGACATAGGGCAGAAACCAATGCCCTGAGAGGGCACCCTCGCAAATCGTGAATATGTACATTTAACTGCAAAGACCACGCAGTATATTAATGTATAGAAAGGACGTAAGTATAGAGTAGCGTTCTGCACACGAGGAAGAGAAATAACGAACAAATGAAAAATGAGGTGAACCGCCCGGGAATCGAACCCAGGATCTTCCGATTGCCGGTCAGATGCGCTATCCATTACACCACGGGCCTCGTGTGCAGAACGCTCCTCTATACTTACGTCGTTTCTATACATTAATATACTGCGTGGTCATTGCAGTTAAATGTACATATTCACGATTTGCGAGGGTGCCCTCTCAGGGCATTGGTTTCTGCCCTATGTAGGAGAATTTCGACTTATGACTGATCGAGGCCCGTGGTGTAATGGATAGCGCATCTGACCGGCAATCGGAAGATCCTGGGTTCGATTCCCGGGCGGTTCACCTCATTTTTCATTTGTTCGTTATTTCTCTTCCTCGTGTGCAGAACGCTCCTCTATACTTACGTCGTTTCTATACATTAATATACTGCGTGGTCATTGCAGTTAAATGTACATATTCACGATTTGCGAGGGTGCCATCTCAGGGCATTGGTTTCTGCCCTATGTAGGAGAATTTCGACTTATGACTGATCGAGGCCCGTGGTGTAATGGATAGCGCATCTGACCGGCAATCGGAAGATCCTGGGTTCGATTCCCGGGCGGTTCACCTCATTTTTCATTTGTTCGTTATTTCTCTTCCTCGTGTGCAGAACGCTCCTCTATACTTACGTCGTTTCTATACATTAATATACTGCGTGGTCATTGCAGTTAAATGTACAATTCACGATTTGCGAGGGTGCCCTCTCAGGGCATTGGTTTCTGCCCTATGTAGGAGAATTTCGACTTATGACTGATCGAGGCCCGTGGTGTAATGGATAGCGCATCTGACCGGCAATCGGAAGATCCTGGGTTCGATTCCCGGGCGGTTCACCTCATTTTTCATTTGTTCGTTATTTCTCTTCCTCGTGTGCAGAACGCTCCTCTATACTTACGTCGTTTCTATACATATATATATATATATATACACACACACTGCCTTCTAAACAAACCAAGTATATATGATCCTTCCAAGAAAGATCACGAGAAAAGGAAACGCTATGAATGTTAAGAGAGAAGGAGTCAACAAAAATACAGCGGAGAGTAAGAAAAGAATTGCTCAAGAAAAGTTAAATAAGAGACAACGTGAAGAGAAAGTTAGTTTTGTGTTCTCCTCAGAGTCATAGAGTTAATCCGTTGAGAAGATGAAAGATTGAAAATACCGATCAATCCTCGTGTTACTGTAGAGAGTTGGAGAGAAAAGGGATGAGAATATTTAGAAAGTCTGCTCCTGCTTGCTCTCCTTAAAGGAAGAGGCATGCAGTTACAGAGTTCAGAAGAGCAGTGTCCGTTATAATAGCGATAGTAAAGAGAGAGTGAGGCAACATTGCGGCGAAGAGAAAGGGATTGAAGGCAGTCAGAAAGAGGCGGGGAATTGGTGAGACGAAAAGCCTTTGATTCCACCCAGCCAAGTACGGCTGTGTGAGTTGAGCCACTCCATACAGGGGCGGACGAGACCATTGTTCAGAGACAGCAAATGAGCGGTTGTGAAGAAACTGCGTAGCCGGTACAGCAAATCTAACCTCTTTGAAGGTGTTTTGGAAAAAAAGTATATATGATCCTTCCAAGAAAGATCACGAGAAAAGGAAACGCTATGAATGTTAAGAGAAGAGGAAGGATTGAGTTGTGTGTTGTTGAAAGTAAGGGAGATAGTCGTGTGGAAGACTGTGACGAGTAGGCAGATGGAGGAATTGAGTTTTTGAAGCAGTGAAAGCCACAAGGTTTTCTCTGACAATATATATATATATATACTCTTTCTGATTATGTCTTCAAAGCCAGATTAAGCCAACTGGCTGAATAAGATTTCTAAGCCAACTGAGGCTGTTAAGAACTTCAGTATGCGATGAGACATGCCAGCGAAAAATTCTCCTTTTCCACTCCGCTCTCCTCTCTCCCTCTCTCTCTCTCTCTCTCTCTCTCTTTCTCTCTTAGGCTACATTCCTAAGTCAGGTTAGGGAACCCCTTTTGGTGGGAGGTCATTCTCCCGGACCGACCCACTCACCCCCTTTCGGCAGCTTGCATACTCCCTCCCACACTGGTGCCAACCCCTTTCCCCATGGGTGTCAATCGCTCACCCCCATGGTTGCCAACCCCCTCCCCCATGGTTGCCAACTCCCTCCCCCTTTGCAACATTTGATCAACATTACATTGCAATTGCACTCTCCCATTTTGAGGGCATACTACTCATATTTAGGGGTCTTTACCAAATGGGAAATTTGTCTACTACATGAAGTATTTATGTAGTTGTTGAGTGGCTGAGTATTTTGTGTCTACTTTATTTGTATTTTTTGGAGTTATAGTGAAATTATCTTTAATAATTTTAACAAGATACCAACTAGATTTAAGAAGCATGTGGTGGACAAAGTTGAAACCATGTTTAAACTAAAGAAAAACAAGGAGAGCAAAGACAAACGTTCAGAGAAATTAATAAAGAAATAGGAAAATTGGAAGGCAAACTTAGAGGGTTTGACATTACTTATGCTGATGTTTTGAAGATGATCAAAATTGATGAAGATCGAGAATTCCTTGCTGCTCAACGTGAGAAAGGAACACGAGGTAAGATGGGAGGTGTAGACCGAACACTAGCCAACAGAGAGGAGGAGTCAACAAAAATACAGCGGAGAGTAAGAAAAGAATTGCTCAAGAAAAGTTAAATAAGAGACAACGTGAAGAGAAAGTTAGTTTTGTGTTCTCCTCAGAGTCATAGAGTTAATCCGTTGAGAAGATGAAAGATTGAAAATACCGATCAATCCTCGTGTTACTGTAGAGAGTTGGAGAGAAAAGGGATGAGAATATTTAGAAAGTCTGCTCCTGCTTGCTCTCCTTAAAGGAAGAGGCATGCAGTTACAGAGTTCAGAAGAGCAGTGTCCGTTATAATAGCGATAGTAAAGAGAGAGTGAGGCAACATTGCGGCGAAGAGAAAGGGATTGAAGGCAGTCAGAAAGAGGCGGGGAATTGGTGAGACGAAAAGCCTTTGATTCCACCCAGCCAAGTACGGCTGTGTGAGTTGAGCCACTCCATACAGGGGCGGACGAGACCATTGTTCAGAGACAGCAAATGAGCGGTTGTGAAGAAACTGCGTAGCCGGTACAGCAAATCTAACCTCTTTGAAGGTGTTTTGGAAAAAAAGTATATATGATCCTTCCAAGAAAGATCACGAGAAAAGGAAACGCTATGAATGTTAAGAGAAGAGGAAGGATTGAGTTGTGTGTTGTTGAAAGTAAGGGAGATAGTCGTGTGGAAGACTGTGACGAGTAGGCAGATGGAGGAATTGAGTTTTTGAAGCAGTGAAAGCCACAAGGTTTTCTCTGACCCAATCAGATATAGCAGAAAGATCAGAGGTCAAGTGCTCCAAAGCCGTAATACGCGAATCATGGAGTGACTGTTAAGAGGATGCTTTGGAAAGCGGGCGGAGAAGTGAAGAGTGAAAGCATCAGCATAGCAGTGAATAGAACAGGAAGTGCAAATTAAAAGATCATTAATAAATAAAAGGAAAATAGTGTGTAACAGGACAGAACCCTGAGGAACACCACTCTTAATAGCTTTAGGAGAAGAACAGTGGTTATCTACAACCACAGCTATAGATCGGCCAGAAAGGAAATTAAAGATTAAGGCACAGATAGACGGATAGACACCGAAAGAGGGCAGTTTAGAAATTAAATATTTGTGCCAGACTCTCTCAAAAGCTTTTGATATGTCAAGCGCAATAGCAAAAGTTTCACCGAAATCCCGAAAGAAGCGTGACCAAGAGTCAGAGATATGCAGGAAAATCGCTAGTAGAGTGTCCTTTGTGGAAGCAATACTGACAATCTGAAAGAAGATTGTGAGAAGTGAGGTGTTTAAAAATCTTCCTTTTAAAGATAGATTCAAAACTTTAGAAAGGCAAGAAATCAAATCAGTTGGACAATAGTTGGAGGGTTGAGTGCGGTCACCCTTCTTTGGGACAGGCTGAATGAAAGCGAACTTCCATCAGGAAGGAAAACTATCATATGAGAGACAAAGACGAAAGAGTTTGCCTAGGCAGGGTGTCAGCACAAATTATACAGAAGCAGAGTTCTTAAGAACAACAGGAGGAACACCATCAGGACCATACGCCTTCCTAGAGTTGAGCCCACATAGGGCTGAAAAAACATCTTCAGAAGAGATTCTAATTTCAGACATAAGAAAGTTAGAGGGAGGAGAAGATGGAGAAACAGCACCGGAATAGTCCAGGGTTGAGTTGGAAGCAAAAGTTTGAGCGAAGAGTTCATCTTTGCCAGGAGAAGGAACGGCAATTCAGCCGTTGGAATGGAAAAGAAGAGTGGAAGAAGAAGAAGTAAAGTTGTTGAAGAGGTTCTTAGCTAGATGCCAGAAAGAGCGAGAAGAATTAGAATTGGATAGATTTTCACATTCTCCATGCCCCAGAAAATCACCTCCACGATGCCCTCACCATACTCGGAAGGGCCTCTGCCACAGAAGCATTAATCATCCCATGGGAAATCAGAGAAATACTGCCTAAGGGCCTCCCAATGAGCGGCGCAAAAGTGCCAAAGGCGCCTCCTCTTGCGATTAAGGTGATGAGGCTTTGTATAATACAACCAATTCAATGTTTAATGTATGAGGCTTTCTATACTCGATATATAGAACCTTAAGATCGTTTATGATTATTTTTTGGTCCTACTTTATAATTGGATGTAACATTTTCATAATCCTTAATCTTTGACCATATATTTTAGATTCAAAAAGCCTGCTCGAGTATACGGTCAGATATTACAATATTTTAATGAAAAGTCAGTGCATACACAACACGCTCTAAGCGAGCACTAATTCTCCTTTCAATTGTTTTTTCAATTCAAAATTGTTCAGAGTTCATATCGATGCATGAGTAAATCGTCTAAATCGTGGCGGCAGTTACAGCGAATACAAAGACACAGCTTCGCCGGATGAACGGTGAAGGTGAGAGAGGGTTTCTAACGCTCTAGACAAGCGTCTCAAAGCGACTGGTACTTCTCGGGAGAAGTATCTTCTAAATATTGCAAGTTCCAAGCTGTTCTCACCTTGTTTATGCTTACACTTCATTAAATCGTCAATTAATATAGTGTAGGCATGCTCGAGGATGGTATCAAAATGACGCATATCATCTACGCGTGTACTTAGTAATGACTTCAGGTTGAGGAAGGCGGCTATTTCAAATATTCAGTCGAGGGTAAAAAGGTAACGAGGAGGCACTAGTCGTTATTAACATTGTCTGTACTGAAGATTTTTCGATTAGTTTTCCATATCAATTGTGTTTCAACGCAAGATTGATCCGGATCGCGACTCACCTTTAACATGCAAATAATACAGTATGAGATGGTGTGACTGATTGTTATGTTTGTTGCATTCGCGGTAGCTGGTACTTCTTAATTCTCACCCGACCATTTCTCATCCAACATAAAGATTTTTGACATCTCATCAACACTTAAATAAATAACATTACGTTTGGCTGAGTGTGTACACTTATAACTTGTTTCAAGTACATAATTAATTGCGACACTGCTTTTAAGCACTCTCACTGATTTAGAAAAATCACGGACTATTGTGCGTTAAGGATAATACAAGAAGGTAGTTCCAGCTTTCTTCGTTACTGTAGGTGCAGGTGTTTCTTGGTGGTATTGCTGCGAGGAGGTTTCTGGATTGCACGTCACGATGCTCCGAGCTAAGATGCTGTTGTGAGGCGAACTTCTCTCTTCAGTTCGTGACGCAAACCTGGTGGTGAGTCATACGTCTTAGGTGGCTCGACGACTCAGAAGCGATGAACAAAACATGCAAAGACATGAACCAACATGAAAACAGTTTCGGGCAGATAAAAAGTATGTACACAAAATGACTTATCACGTTAAATTACTCGAGAGTAAATCACTTAACACAGAGGGGGTTCTATTCGAAAAATAGGCATGTCCATACCATTCCTCGACGGGGACAAAATGTACTTGTTGCCAAGTTCTATTAAAAAGGTACACAAGCCTTTAACTATAACCTCACTAGACATTTCATTGTGGTAAACGTTGATGTAATGGTAAAAATATTTTAAATTATCCATGATCACTCGGTTCACGAATTTTTGATGCGGAGGTGTAACATAACGTAATAAGATTTGTCGTACCATTCGTCAACGAGTTTCATAACCCAAAGTCTGTTTTTCTTCACTTAAATTCGATACATACTCCGAGACATCTTTAGAATTATGAACCCCTGTGATACATTAATTACTTATAAAGCATTTGAGTATCCTAATTCTTTATCCTTGCGTGAATTAATGCTGATTTAAAAACTTCAAATGAGTCGTGAAAGTACATGTTGAGTATTCACTACATCTTCAGATTCTACATAGTACTACTTTACAAAGCTGTTGCAAGCAATATCAAAGGCAGCCATCGTTGATAAAAAGATAAATTCAGGAGGGGCGTCTAAGCACATGCAGGTAATTATGACAAAATTTAGAAATAATACTTCAGCAGCTGAGTACATGTCCGCGACACGAATGTTTGCAAACGACTAACAAGGCTAAATACAGCGAATGATGATAACACTAGTTTGTGGGGGACTCCTATAAAACATGACCAGACAGGAAATCCAAATCAAGCACAGCTATTTGTGCGCATGTGCAGACGTAATGTTGCACACACACACACACACACACACACACACACACACACACATTCATTCATTCAAATGTTAAAAGAAAATGATACGCACAACGTAAAATGCAAAATATTTTATTTAAAGTACGCGAGTTGATAAATTATCACATAAAATAAATACTTACGAGTAAATAAACATTTAGTAATAATAATAATAATAACAATAATAATAATAATAATAAATAAATAAACGAGACGAAACCCAAAAATAATGATTTATAAAATAAATAAATAGTAATAACTTTAAAAAAGGATATAAATCAATCCTCCAAGCACACCAGGTCTTTAAGTGAGGTGAAGTTAATGATTTGACGGTTTGCTGGGTTTAAAGTGATTCCCTTCGCCTTCACGATGTACTTGAATTCTTCCCCATTTCTCACACGTACAGTATTCCGGAAGTGTTGAAACAAATGAATCCGCGTAAGCATTGTCCCCATATTCGTCTTTGGTCTTGTCAGAGAGTTCACCGAGGAACTTGCTAGAGGAGGCAAATATCGACGCAAGCACCACACTGTCGGTATCGGAGTACAGAACCACTTAACCCAGAGATTGCATTTGCCACCAAAGCTTGGTGCGTCCTTAAGCGTTTGTAAAACTAGTCACAAGGATGTTTGTAACGCTGGATGTGGTTGTAGTCAACTCTGTTCTATTGTAACGAATTATGTACGTATTACCTACGTGTACAATTTCAAGAACAACTTTGTCGTCAGCTTTAGCGTAATCCCACACTTTTTCAAAATTACGAGCTACCTACTGTAAGTGCATGTTATCAAGGACCTGTGCAAACTTGCCCAAAAGGCTGTTTAGAAAAGCTTTGCACTAAAGCACTTGCTAGGGTTTTTCGAAATATGCTTCTGCGCATGTTGTATAACCTCACGGGTAATAGCTGATCCTGCTGATGAATTGTTGTTTTTACACCTTTACACTGATTTCCTCCATTTTTTATTTATTTTCCTTACTTGATTATCCTTTCAAGTTTCAACACTGTTTCTTACGTATAACGTACAGTATTATTGGCTTTTGTATATTTACATTGGCGCAGAATTTTCCTAACAAGTTAACTGCCATTTGGCAACTCCGAGTCTCGCCCGTAGCGCCAAAGAGAAAGAGAGGTAGGCCTAAAGATGCCGAATGCTTCCAGCGTTCAGTTTTTGATTTGTCGCTTTTGATTTGTATGTGTGTGTGTTTTTCTTTTGAATGACAACATAAAAAGCTTGATACATATGGTACATCTACATACGCTAGGTACTTTTAAAGTGGCAAGATTGCCTTTCGTCTTTGTTTTGCTGATATGTTTTTTAGAAACAGGTTGATATTTTTTTACTTAACTGTAAGTGTTACAATTTTCAGGACATTAGTGTCGTCAAACTGTCAAATGTAAAATTATTTTGCAATAAATCGCTAATTATTTAAATTGTTTGGTGCAAGAAACCTTGCATTTATTCATATTACCAACTATTTCTTATATTCTGCCATGTTATTGTAACTAAAATATATATACTATTAGAATAATTTTAAAAAAAAATTTCACATATTTTTCATATTGTCGACCTTATTTTTTGTAGGGAGGAGATATTTAAAACAGATGAGTCCACCCCACTATATGCCATGATTAACCCTGTAAATTGCGGTATGCATTTATATTCATATATTGTTATGGTTTCCATATGTGTTCACGGAACCAATGGGCTGCGCAACTCATCTGGTGCCCTGGGCCCCGCGGTAGCTAAACACGCCCCTGGTCACGAAAACGCTGAATATCAGCCGTTTTTTCGTGCTCTATCTCAACACCTCGTGCATACCCTGACGCTTCAAATCTACCTTTCAGGAAGATATTGACACAATATAAGGACTGAACAATTTATCGAGTTTCTGGAACGTCCACACCTCATAAATCTTTAATATTCTGTAACTGTGACTAACGGCTAGGTCCAACTCAGGACTTGTTCAGACGCTGATCTTCCTCTGATTGATTGTGTGATCACACTCCCCACTGTTCTCCTCTGCACACTTTACGCACAGGAGAAACATAAGCTTGTGATCTATGAGAACGCTTCGATGGTGGGTCTAGCGGATCTCACGAGCTTTTCAGGGGCACCTACAAGGTATGGATTATTCTTCACCATGTAGGGGTATAACGTACAAATATCAAAGTAGTAAATCTTTACACCCTTTGTAGGTTGAAAGTATGTTTGAAAAGGTTTGTACTCCCTCCAAACATACTGTCATCACATTTGAGAGGGTCCACTACCAATACCATTGTGGTTTTCATCCACTCATCACACTCCCGTTCCAACAATATCTTGGAGTTAACTGAGAACTTATAAGTTGATCTCGAGTACGGGTCCATGCCAGACTATCAACTGGGGATCTACCGTGGAAGTCTCCTGTGATACCACACTCAGGACGTGGACATCCGTGCCATCTGTCTACTCGTCACATTTTTCCACACGACTATTCCCTTACTTTCAAGAATATAGGCAGTTCTCTTATTTTCGTAATAACGACGTTTAAACATTATAGCCTTTACCCTTGATGCCGATGCCCATTCCTCGCAATATCGATATTTGGGGAATTTCGTAGGAGTAAGTAGCAGCACCGTATTTAAATTTCGGCAACTTCTGTTGGCAACAACGAATCTAGAACGTTCATTTGAACCAGTTTCGCCATTTGGAAGCGTTATTCCAGTGTTTACATAACAAACATTTATTAGTGCTGTGTTTTTAAAATAAATATTGACTTGTGATTAATATCATGGCACCAAAAAGGAGAATTAGTGATGGGGAAAGTGTGGAGAAAAGGCAAAGGTACAGTTTTGAGTTTAAAATGGATATTATAAAGCCTTTCAAAAATTGGAGGAAGTCCTAGCATTTTTTATGACAATTACCTAAATTCAAAGAGAGATTTATGGATACGAAGAGATGTGGAAAAGGCTACAACTTGCTAGAAGGTTCTCTACAAGGAAAAGAAGTTGTCTGTTCAGCTTACTTTGGACCGCTTCTTTAAGAAAGTTGATAAGACCCCGACAACGAAAGATGAAGAGTCTTCTACATCTGCAGAGCTGAAGAAGATTTAAGGTAAGAAATTATAATTGAAATAAGATTTAATCTAGATTAAATATTATTTTCTTTACTATTAAATGTTTTAAATGTTAGATTTTACACTATATAACACTCTGGGGTTGTTAAATTATTCATTTATTGTGTAAATAATGGTTCGAAAATATTTTGTCCAAAGACCAGGAACGTAACCCCCACTTATAACATGTAAAGTTTACATGTTATAAGTGGGGGTTACGTTCCTGGTCTTTGGACAAAATATTTTCGAACCATTATTTACACAATAAATGAATAATTTAACAACCCCAGAGTGTTATATAGTGTAAAATCTAACATTTAAAACATTTAATAGTAAAGAAAATAAAGCTATCTATGTTTATGAAATATACTATAGTTTGTAACTGAATGCATAATTTTTTTTGTAGGGTCCTTGGTGGTAAAAGTTTGGGAACCCATGAATTGTAAACTATGGGAAAACGTAATCCACATAACGACGTTTCAGATAACGACGCGTTTTCCAGGAACGCATTAACATCGCTATCTGAGGACTGCTTGTACACAACTCCATCCTTCTTCTCTATGGGAAAACGTAATCCACATAACGACGTTTCAGATAACGATGCGTTTTCCAGGAACGCATTAACATCGCTATCTGAGGACTGCTTGTACACAACTCCATCCTTCTTCTCTTAACATTCTTGCCGTTTACTTTTCTCGTGATCTTTCCTAGAAAGATCACATATTCTCTCTTTCTAAAGCAGCTTCTAAGAGGTTTGGTGTGTTGTACCACCACCGCAGTGTCTTCACCCCGACTCAGTTGCTTTCTCTGTACAGGGATCTTGTCTGCCCATGTATGGAGTACGTTTAGAAGAGTCTCTGTTACCTTAAATAAAGTTCATTCAGAGGGAGTCGTTGTAAATATTGGGACTGTTTTGAATGACGTAAACAAGGTTGTTGATGGAAGATCGAGGGATAACGACCAGACTAGTGAGACAAATGTGTTTCACAATCAAAGTACAATAACATGAAAATGTAGGCTGTCACACAGTTCCCTTCATGAGTTTGAGAGGCTACTTAACAGAACAAGTGGTTGTTACTTAACTGAATAAATTTGTAGTTGTCTTAAATACATGTACAAAGGAATGGCTTTCACTCGGTCGCAGGGTAAAGTGTCTGAGGAACCCTAGATTAATAGTAATCCTGAACGAAAACGTCCGGTAGTTAAATGAAAGAAAAAATACTTCGTAAAAGTTAAAAGTTAAGCTCTATGAATTATGAACTTTCATTTATTGTTTTCATTTTTATGATACTCTAAATTCAAAATCGTAAATCTATAGATTCCTAATAAGAGTTGTGTTTGGTTCAAGGAGATATGGTTTTCGTTCATTGTGAGTGAGAGATGCTTGAATTGTTGAATGGAAATTGAGCTTCAATGTTTACTTCTAAGGTTAATTTTTTTATTAGTATAGGATATGTTCTCAAATTTTATTACATATAATGCAAGCCTCACTAATTAAACGGTATTTGTAGAATTATATTAATTATATATATATATATACAGTATATATGAGGGGGGTGAGAAAAAATTTACACGACGTATAATTTCGTAACTAAAGGACCTGCATTGATTATGTTTGTATCAGGTGAATTCGTTAATCATTGTTGGCAACACTGCGCGTTGTTGGCAACACTGGCGGCTCGACTGGAACAGCGCCCTGCCCTACGGAGCAGTCCAGGACGTTTACGTTTAATGGCCGCTCGTAAACGTTCCAGTGTTGAACAATATGCAGCTGCATTGATTGCTCTGCCTTTTTGCATGAAATCTGCGAGCAGAACGCCTTTGTGGTCCCAAAACACGGTAACCATCACTTTCACAGCGGACCTCACAATCTTGAACTTCTTTCGTTGCGGGGACCCTGGGTGTTTCCATTCCATGCTGGCACGTTTTGTTTCCGGAGTGCGGTGATGAACCCATGTCTCGTCTCCTGTGACAATGCGCTCGAGAAATTCTTGATCACTGACAGACTTGAAATATCGTTGCAGAAATGTCCCAGTCGAGCCGCCATGTTCAACTGACTAATATAACCAATGTACGACAGATGGCAGCCGAATCGACTTGCAGTGTTGCCAACAATGATTAACGAATTCACCTGATACAAACATAATCAATGTAGGTCCTTTAGTTTCGAAATTATACGTCGTGTAAACTTATTTTCTGACGACCCCTCGTATTTGTAGGATATACAGTATATATAGATTAATTTTTTGGTTGTGGTTACTTTTTTGGATATATAAATAAAAGTTTAGCTAATGTAGTATGTTTTAGTCTTACAGGAGACAAACTGATGTGCCTGTCTGCTGGGCAACTGGGCTGGTGGAGGATGTCTTAATTAAAAGAAACAGCACTAAATACTTCTTTATTAGCAGGATTTATCTTGGCCGTCACAAGCCCGAAACTTCGACGTCTTAGCTTTGTTTCGTCTCTGGATGTTCCTACCAAGAAGAGATCATGTCCTTCAGGATGCTTGACCAAAAAGGACAATTTTTATTGAGCATTGCACGGTTGATGCCTGCTCTCGCCAAACTGGGTGATTCCTAACTTCTCGAATTGGGACACTGTCAAGAAAGAGGGTGAGAAAGGAACTAAACTTAAATGTAATTAATTTGCGTATGAAAAGGTGAAGACATCTGAATTGCTTACCTTTTCACTTTCTGAATAAAAAACGTCTGGGTACCTACTGAAGTATAGATCACTCACAAAACTGGATTAAAGACAAGTGAGGAAAATTGAATTTAATTCCCTTTCCATTTGGTTGCGTTTTGCATACTTTTCAAAGAAAAGTGTATATTATGCGAATGCGGTAACAGTCGTTGTGAAGAATGTGCACCCATTTATTTTAACAGTGTTAATGAGTACAGTCTACACATGCCGAAAAACTAATGTGGTGTTAAGTAGAGTTAGTGATTCCTTTTAACAGACATTTGTATTATTCTTAACAATGTGGGGATTACCGTCTTCATACTGAAATTTCTCTATTTAAAATGATCTTTTGGTGTATGATAAATTTTTGCCTATTTCTTTAACTTAGGATTAATTGTAAATATTTTATATTACTGTTCCATGTGGTCCAACGAAACCAGCAGATGGAGCAAGAGCAACATAGGTGTCATCCCCGTCAACGGTCTATATTCGTCGGTATGCGATGTTACGTAAAGAGCGTGATACCGCCAAGTGCTTATCGCAAATTATACCCAAAATGGGATGGTCCATATTGGATTATGAAAAACCTCAGAAAGAATCGTTACGAAATCCTCGACCTCCGAGACCATTCAAAACTAAAGATCATTCATGCTGATAATTTGAAGATAGCTGCCGAACAGTACCTTCCCAAAAAACATCTGCCAGGCTTTCGAGCCGCCTACATTTCGAAAGATCAAGGTATTAACAAATCCAGTAGGGACCACAAAACCGTAGTAGTCACCGCGGAAACTACTGCCCGTGACGAAGATTGGTGCCTTGTAATACCACCAGTACTCGAGCCAATCTCTGAACAAGAAGAGGTCCCAGATCCGAAAGTCCCATCGGAACCAGACCCTGGAGAAACCCCTTCTAGAGGATCACTCAGTGGAACTCATTTATCTCCTCCAACTCCACCATCTACTCCATCTCCACCATCTCCTCCGTCACCACCCTCACCGGTTGATGATCGACGCACGGACCCTACATACCGGCCGCAAATGCATCAACCACGTGAACTAGAACCTTCACAAAAAAAAACGAACCCTCTCAGAATCCGAGCTTAACAGTCGACCCACACGACCACCAATGCGAGGCAGACCACTTTGCACACAAACACAAGTATCCACACGGCAACCCCCAACTCCGTATAATCTAAGACGTAGAAATGAATAAAATTGTTCCCCTTATAATTTGGCAAATTTTTTACTCTTGTAGCCCTAGCATTAAAATTTCTACTGGAGTTGTTATAGAAAAGCTTGCAGAAGGTAAATTTTGGAAAGGACACGCAGACCTTTTTATCAATTTGCAACCCCCTGCTAGAATTAAAACCAATCTCCTTCAGATAAAAACCCAATTAAAAGCATTTGAATGTAAAATTCACGGTTCTGTTAAACATATCCCGGGAACAGACCAGATTCGTCGCGTCTTGTTAGAAAATACATTCGAAAATATTCAAACTACAGTACACACCCTATCAGATGTATTAGCATTACCATGCATACAAACTGGAACTCAAAACTCGGCAAAATTTAATCAAAGAAATAAAAGGGGATTGATAGATATGGGAGGAAAAATATTCAAAGGTATATTCGGATTAGCGACCAAAGAAGACATTAAAAGAATTGAACTCAAATTGAATCTCTTCGCTCGGAATCGGCAATATAATGGACACATTTTAGAACAAACCATTAAGTCACTACACGAAAACAATCGCTTCCTCCACGCCCTTTCAGACAAATTTACATACTTTGAATCCCTGTTAGTTAAATACAAAGAACACGAAAGATATCTAGAATAATTAACCGACATGTAACCCTAATCGATAAATATTTACAGCAAATAATTACGATTTGTTTCAAAGTTGTGCGTGCGACCCAGCTAGCCCATAGAAAAATCACTCTTTCCTCACTAATACCATGGGATACACTTCAGTCCTTGATTCACACCTCTCAGACACTTAAAATTATCACCCATATTCCCAATCAATCATACTAATTACCCCCAATTTCTAGAATAAACCTGGACTGAACATGGACCCCGCCCCTCCACGTATCTCATGATTGTACCATTTACCGATGTATTCACTTATGACGTATACAAATTTCACCCTTTCCCAACACCCTACCAAATCAATTCTAATATCTATCGATTGTATCTAACCACAGTACCACCTTACCTTTTCCTCACCAAAGACCTTTCAGCATATTCGACAATGTCAGAGAGCGACGCCCGGCATTGCAGATTCCCGTAATCGAACAAACAACTCGTTTGCCGTCCACTCAAACCAGTAAGTCTTCCAAACATTAGGTCCTGCTTTATCAACTTAATTCGTGACCGTCATGCCCCGGTATGTACTTTTACAAAATTCCATTCCTCTAAAATCGTCCAACTCCGAATTGGACCAGACATCTGGGTTTCTTTTGCGAATAGGACTACCGCTATTTTCGAGTGTCCGTCAAATTATTCCCTCATCAAAGTACCTACGGTTGTCCGACTACCAATTGGTTGTTCCTTGCGTTCAAAAACCTTCCAAATATACAACCCTTATAAGGTTCCCATTAATGACTCATACCCCTTCCCGTCAAAAATTAAATTTAAACTAGTTATAGAAACCTTAAATCTCTCCATGAAGCCTGTCACCATCCTATCCGAACTCCATGCTCCTAAATGGAATGATCATTTGAGTCGTTTTAAAATTTCAGGTGATAACCAGAATAACCTTTTACAAACAATACAACCTCCAACAATTTTTTCAAAATCTGCCATTAGTATCATTATTGTGTGTGCTATTATCCTCGGAATATTTGTAGTAAAATGATCATTCTTGGAACGAAGGAAAACAAGAAACACCGAACGACGTGAAACCATTTATGCACGACCAAGAATGCGCACCCAGACCACGTGAACTAGACTTAACCACTCCGACTTATGTTTTGTATATAAATCTGTATTATAAAAATCATTAGTTATCATCTAGTTAGAATTAGTTAAGATGTTTTATTATTGTATTAATACCATTCAAGAGGGGAAAGCCCTGTAAAAATGAACAATGAATAATTCCTATATTCATATAATTTTAGATTCATATAATTTTTATATTCATATATATTTATATTCATATAATACTTATATTCATATTTATGTACGTTCTCATATTAATTTTTACATATAGAGTCCAAATTCGCATAGAGCTGGCGAAGTTCGGATAAAATTTTTGATTCGCTTTCTATTTTATTTCGGCTGAATAATTGATGAATTATTTCTTTTTAAATTACTTAATCATTTTTTTAGATTTAGCTTAATAATGTAATCTTGTTAAATTCTACAATGCAGGACGGCGGACATATTCATCATATTTGTTGATAAGATTTGAATAATAAATTTTTTTCAGTTCATGATATTCTTTTTTTTCACAATACCTCATTGTTCCTTCAGCTGTGGAAAAAGAATTTTATGTAGAGGTCTGAACGTTTTATGATGGCTTATCAATAGATTGAGGTAAAAGTTATGTAAATTTTGAAAGTGTGAACTGCATATTTTTGAAATTATTGATGTTCAAATCTCAAGGCGTTTTTTTGGGGCCACCCGATATATATATATATATGGGAATGAACTCAGAATGGTCCCCTGAGTTTTTTATGATACACACAGACAGTGCATGGAACAAGGAACTCTTCTGGGATAATTAAATCCACTATAGTCCGAATAAGTAATGGTAAATGACAAATACCATAGTTTTTCTTTTTCATGATGCTAGGCCTGACGTGGGCAACGGGTCACTCGCAAAGAGGTCCCATAAATATAGCTTCCCTCACCAGCTATCTGCAAAGCAGACAGGATCCAGCTTTGGGACATGAATCTAGGGTTTAAAGCGGCCTAGCCCTGCTACATTTAGAACCTCAATATAAGCAGAAGACTCGCTGCCTTCACGTCAGATTGAATACATCAAAGAAAAAGGGGTAACTATTATATTTTTAGCCAAAAACCAAAACTTAAACCTCAACTGGTAGAATTGAACGTCCACTTTTCAAGGCACATAACATGTCCGTTTCAAGATGGGAATGAACTCAGGGGACCATTCTCAGTTCATTCCCATCTTGAAACGGACATGTTATGTGCCTTGAAAAGTGGACGTTCAATTCTACCAGTTCAGGTTTAAGTTTTGGTTTTTGGCTAAAAATATAATAGTTACCCCTTTTTCTTTGATGTATTCAATCTGACGTGAAGGCAGCGAGTCTTTTGCTTATATTGAGGTTTTAAATGTAGCAGGGCTAGGCTGCTTTAAACCGTAGATCCATGTCCCAAAGCTGGATCCTGTCTGCTTTGCAGATAGCTGGTGAGGGAAGCTATATTTATGGGACCTCTTTGCGAGTGACCCGTTGCCCACATTTCAGTTGTAGCAAATTGGAATTAACTTTTTGTGGTGTTTGATTTGTTTCCCTCCACTTCACATGTGTATGTGTTTTTTTACGTAGATACAACACCCTCCCATTCGTCTAGCCACTACATCTGCTCTGTGTATGTTGTAATCCACAATGCTAATTCAGTATCCTCGATACAGTAGTATGGCAGGAGATATAGGTTCCCATGCACCCGACCTAAAACTAAATTCCAAAATGATTTTTAGCACCCCTTGGACATCTACTTAAAGAAATTTTATGTTGCCAGCGGGGAAAAATGTCCCACGGGGTCCTAATTAGCATATTTCCAAGATGGCTGCCATCCGCATCCATTAAAACGGTAAGTGTCATATGTCAGTAACTAATGAGCCGATTTTGACGATCTTGGTGTCGATATTATGGTTTTCTGAGGTGCTGAATCGATTTCCGAGGATTCAAAACGATTGGAGGTCAAGATCACGTGATTCAGGCGAAGGTCAAGGTCATTTTGTTAAAAAATCGACTCATTTTCATTTTCCGACATGCATTATTCCGGTGATGGTGATATGCAAAGACTATATCATATAACTATATGTGTATAGCGAATTAATACCAGCTTAGCAATAGTGATAGTGGACAGTCAAGCTTAATTAACCATGGTGAAAAAGAAGAGGAAAAGTGTACACAGTTCAGATGCGCCTGAACCCTCTGTGAAACAGAAGTGTCTTACCTCCACTTGCGTGTTGCACACCCCCAAGGTACCTGATGATAATCCCTTCACCTGTTTCAGTTCTGTCAAATGTGTGCCGTCAGAGAAGTTGTCATATTTACTTGAGATCCGTGATAGAAGACTGGCTGAGCCACTTTATTCTCCCCATGGTATGAAAGCTGTATGTGATCTGCTGCCAGAAACTCTGGATGGTCTCTATTTGGAGAGAACTGGTTACCACAGGCGCTGTTACCAAGACTTCACAACGCACCTGGATCGATTGAAGAATCCATCTGCTGATGCTTCAACCGCGCCATCAACATCACAGAGGCGCCACTCTCCTCGCAAGCAGAAATCTGCAGATGCTGATCCTGACAAATTTCCACCAGATGAATGCATTTTCTGTGAGAAGAATGAAATCAAAGTGAATGGCAAGACTCAGAGGCCAACTCGCAGCTTTACAGCTTGGAAGAAGGAGTCAGGATGGAAGAAAATCGAACCTATGACAGAAGCTCTCGGAAACAGCCGTCTGTACCGTAAAGTCAAGGTCATGGATCTCTTTGCAGCTAAAGCTCGCTACCATGACTTTTGTTACCACCACTTCTTTTGTGACTACCACAATCATAAACAGAAGCTGGAGAAGAAGGATGAGTCTGACACGGAGCAAGCTCGGAAGACTGCTGCTCACAACGCAGTATACAATGTCGTGAAGGAGCTGCTGAAGACCCAGGTCATAGACAACCAACAGGTCCTGCCCCTCAGTACTGTTCGTGACCGCTACGTCATTGAGCTCGATGTGCAGAGTACAAATTGAAAGCGGCGCAGCCATGCTCACTACTCGTACGATATGTGACAGCTACGAGTAGCCTAAATAAGCGTATACTGTTGCTATCCTAAATAATAATAATACCTTTTGATAGTGGTAATATTTTAGCTAATATTGTGGTTAGTGAAAGGGAGGTAATGCGCTATATTGATAAAAAAAAATGCGTAAGTCACCAGGGCCGGATTCCATATATCCCATACAACTAAAAGAATTAAAAGAAAGCATTGTTGGCCGCTAACAAAGATTTTTAATGCGTCTATTTCTGAGGGGTGTGTAAAAGATAATTTCAAGTTATCAAATGTAACACCTATCTTTAAGAAAGGCGATAAAGTTGCCGGAGGAAACTATAGGTCAATCAGTTTAACGTCTGTTGTAGGTAAGCTTCTGGAATCAATAATTAGGGATCGTATAGTCGAACACTTAGAATTGCATAACTTGATTAGAAACATGCAGCACTGTTTTACACGAAACAAATCTTGCTCAACTAATCTTTTAGAATTTTTTCAAAGCGGGGTTGAAGTATACGACAGCCATCAAGCGGTAGATGTCCTGTATTTAGATACCGCACAAAAGACTCATTGAAAAAAACTAAGGATCATAGAATCAGGGGTGTAGTAATAAATTGGATAGAAGAGTGGCTGCGAGGTAGTAAACATAGGGTGGTCGTTGATGGAGCGGAGTCGTCTTGGGCTATTGTAGCGAGTGCGTTCCTCAGGGTTCTGTATTGGGCCCTTGCCTTTTTCTTATATATATTAACGATTTAGATGTCGGCCTAGTCAGTACAGTTTTCAAAGTTTGCGATGACACGAAGTTGGGTGGTAGGGCGATCAATAACGAACTAGAGCTAATCGCAGGAATATCTGAATAAAATCGTAGATTGGTCAGTCACATGGCAATGAGATTATAACGTCGAAAGTGCAAATTTTACATATAGGTTCGCGTACGTAATTTTGTGTATAGTATATCAGGAAAAGAGTTGGCAAGCGTAGAACAGTAAAAAGATTTAGGAGGTTAGTCACTGGTTTAAAAGTAGCGAACAAGTACAGCACGTTAATAAAGCGAACAAAGTGCTAGATTTTATAGCTCGGAATTTTGAGTACAAATCGAGCGTATTTAGTGTTCCTTTTTATAAAATCATTAGTTAGACCCCATTTTGGAGTACGCGATCCAATTTTGGAATCCGCATATGCGAAAAGATATAGACAAAATAGAAGAGTTCAAAGACGAGCAACTAGATATTCGTCGCTTAGGTCGAAGTTTTAAAAATTACACAGCTGAACAAAAAAATTTGTGTTTCGTTGCAAAGGAAATTTCGTACGAATTTAGGTATTTTGGGGTTGCTGAATTCCAAAATGAATAGTTTTTTCCGATTTGGCTCTAGTTCTTGAGATAATGAATACCCTCAATTATAGGAAACGTAACCATACGCGTGCATATGGGAACTACCGGAACATTCTAGATGTGAGACACGCGAATATTCGGTCCTGAATCTTCCTTCTTCGCCAAGATGAAGAACTTGTATACTGCAATAACATCCCTGGACTTGTTCTTCAAATGGACTGGAATATCGACCAGGAGATTGGCGGCTTTTTATACAGCTCCAGTAGAAGCTTGAAATGTGTTTTTATTGCACATGGTAACGATATGCATCTCTTCCATTTGCTCACTCAACAAAAACTTAAAGAAGAATATGAAATATCAAAATGGTCCTGCGAAACTCTGCTATCATGAGCACCAGATGCCTATTTGTGTTGATCTAAAGATAGTAAACTTCTTGCTTGGGCAGCAAAGTGGATATACGAATACCCTTGTTTCATCTGTTTATGGGATAGTAGGGCAAGGCAAGATCATTGGAAAAAGTGACATGGCCTTCAAGAGAAAACTGACTGTAGGTGCAGCGAACATCATTAACGAGCCTTTGGTTGACAGGGAAAAAATCATCCTCCCACACTTCATATCAAGCTGGGACTAATGAAACATTTGTTAAGGCTTGGACAAAGATGGCGATTGCTTCAAATACATTTGTAGATCGTTCCCTGGACTAAGTATGGCAAAACTAAAAGCTGGAATCTTTGATGGCCTTCAAATCCGTACACTTATCAAGGATTCTAATTTCACAAAATTTATGAATGGTGTTGAAGCTTCTGCCTGGTGCAGTTATGTCTCAGTTGTCAAGAACTTCTTGGGTAACCACAAAGCAGACAATTATGAAGAACTGGTACAAAACATGCTCACAAACTTTGAAAAGTTGGGTACTAATATGAGCATAAAGGTACACTTTCTCCAGCCACTTACACAGATTTCCGGATAATCTTGGTGATTTTAGCGAGGAACAAGGGGAGAGGTTTCATCAAGATATCAAGGTGATGGAGGAAAGGTATCAAGGCAGATGGGACAGTCACATGATGGCAGACTATTGCTGGAACCTCCAACGTGATTGTCCTGATAACCCACATAAAAGAGAATCGTACAAACAGAGATTTACTATACATTAATTGTAATTATGCGAATCAGCTTACTGTTTTTATCTGTTATTATACCGAATAAAATGCCATTATTTTTCATGTGTTTACTTTTATGATTTGAGACAATTTCAATGCGATTGTGTAAGTAGGCTCCGCTGAACATTAAATTTTTTGCATTTTTACGTGTTTCAATGGGGTACCAATTATCTCATAAATTAGAGCCAATCTAGCACAACCGATGTCATATTCGGAATCAGCACCACAAAGTTACCCCAAAATCACTAATATGATTGGCAATAAATGAGTGTTGACCAGTGTTATGAATGGTCTCGATAACGTAAATAGAGATAGCCTTTTCGAAATATCACATTATAGTAGAACTAGAAATACGTAAGTAAGCTGACGAGTAGAAGGTTCGAGACAGCAGTTGCCAAAAACTCTTTTACGCATAGAATAATAAATAGCTGGAGTAGATTGCCGGTAGAGGTAATTAGAAGCACCAGGCTGCAAATTACAATACTTACAGAATTTAGCTACCGAATCCAGCATAGATATTATATGCCAACGGAAACACACTTGCATTAATCCGAAAAAGGCTGTGAAAACAGTAGTATGGCAGGAGATATAGGTTCCATGCACCCCCTAAACTAAATTCCAAAATGATTTTTAGCACCCCTAGGACATCTACTTAAAGAATTTTTATGTTGCCAGCGGGGAAAAAAATGTTCCACGGGGTCCTAATTAGCATATTTCCAAGATGGCTGCCATCCGCATCCATTAAAACGCTAAGTGTCATATGTCAGTAACTAATGAGCCGATTTTGACGCTCTTGGTGTCGATATTATGGTTTTCTGAGGTGCTGAATCGATTTCCGAGGTTTCAAAACGATTGGAGGTCAAGGTCACGTGATTCAGGCGAAGGTCAAGGTAATTTTGTTAAAAAATCGCCTCATTTTCATTTTCCGACATGCATTATTTTGACCCAGCACCCATAGATATGGTGATAGAAGCTTACTTATTGCTTTAAAACTTTTCATATTATCCCACTAACAAGACAATTTGAGGTCAACGTCATGGGGTTATGGTCATCTTCAAGTCATAGGTGTGTCAGTTAGGGACACAGCGCATTGACCTCCGTGCTTGTGATGACAATTTGTGACTAATAACTCCTGAACCAGACATCATAGAAAGATACTGAGCCCTTTTATATTTATTATTTTATATGTATTATCTATTATAAGTGACATTGTAGCAAAGTCTAAGAGTCATCCTCAGCATCCATGAGATCATCATCATCTATTCCATAATCCCCTCTGGATACGGCTCAGCATCTTCGCACTCTTGCTGGCCCTCATCACTTTCAGCGTCATCAGTGTCCAACAGGTCAACGAATGATGGGGGCAAGATAGGGCCAATTGACCACACAGGCTCCAGCAACCCCTCCCCTCTCTTCAGCCACCCTTGACCCTCGTCTACGGTTTGGGGCGCTCGAAGATAGGCTCAGCAGCACGCCTGTAGCAGGCCACACGGTGGTTGACTTGCTGTACATGAGGGACGAGCGAGTCCTGGCAGGGAGGCAGGCGAACCATGTCAACCTTTAACTTGGAGTTGAGCGTGTGGTCCTCTCCCACCATCTTCATGAGCAGCTTGCTCCTCACCACGTTCACAGAACTCTCACGGGCTTGACCATACATGGCGCAGGTGAAGGCCTCCAACTGCTCCTGCACCTCTGGGGCCACCCTCCACGCCACGCCGAGCTGCCTGTAACACAGTACGAGATACGATCACTACTACAATTAATTTGAAACAACACGTCTATGTGAATATGCAATTGTTGAGATGCAAGTGTAATTTACCTGAAAGCCTTGTGGAACTTGGGGTTCTTCTGGAGCTTCTTCAGTGGTGCCACCTCCCCCTTGCCCTTGAAGGCGCTGGTACAGTCCTCCCCCGAGAAAACATAGAAGCCAAGGAGGGTGGAACACCAATCCTTGCCCAGTTCACCTGCCAGCTCGCTGATGTTGATGAGCTGTCGGTGTTTGCCCGTGCCAGTGTCAAGGTAGACAGTGAGGGCGAGCTCGTTTGCATGGAGGAGGAGAATAAAAAGATGTCTGAGTCGGGCGTACGCACAACCGCTGACTTGAAGCTTGGGGTAGCATCAGGCGTTGTCTCCTGGATCATGATGCCCCCAGCACTGTTGACCACGTTCGAGCCATGGATGTTCGTGGTGATCTTGTTGAGATTGTTCCACTCACTGTGGAACACAGCATTGCCCTCGCCACAGATGATCTGAGGAGTAAGATAAGTTGAATCCTCGTCCAGTGCCTTGGCTATGGCTGTCTCCAGCTCTAACCCGAAGTCGTAAGACTCACAGTGACCCAGTCGGTTCAAGATCGTCGTCAACTGCTTACTGCGGTAGAGGTGTCGGACAGTTGTGCACAAGAACATATGCTTCCACAACTTCCACTGTCCATTAGTCACTGCTCGACAGAGGTCCTGTCCGATAGAGTAGACAAGCCGGCGCGTCCTCTCACACTTCTCCACCTCAGGGCACAGCCAGAGAGGCCAAGGTTGAGGAATCCCTTGAGCTCCTCAGTCAACTCCTCCCCAGCTCGCTTGTCACACTCGTCAGCAGTGGGTGGCAAGGGCAGATCAGCTGACTCCTCGAAAGCCTTTTGGATCACCTGTCGCAAGTACAGAGCAGTGTCCTTCAACTGATCGGCTGTCCTCAACTTGTCCTTCAACTGATCGGCTGTCCCCAACTGATAGGAACATGCTATCGCATCAGCTAGGGTGATGCTAGCGCTGTATACTAGCCAGAATGAGAAGCAACTTCGCTCCTTGAGAGCCACTTTTGAGAAGGAAAGGTGTTCGCCTAGTTCCTCGTCCTTCTCAAGCCTTGCCATGAGCTTTACAGACCTGTAGTCGGTGTTGGGCGCTCCTTGCACATCGAGCTCAATGACGTAGATGTCACGAACAGTACTGAGGGGCAGGACCTGTTGGTTGTCTATGACCTGGGTCTTCAGCAGCTCCTTCACGACATTGTATACTGCGTTGTGAGCAGCAGTCTTCCGAGCTTGCTCCGTGTCAGACTCATCCTTCTTCTCCAGCTTCTGTTTATGATTGTGGTAGTCACAAAAGAAGTGGTGGTAACAAAAGTCATGGTAGCGAGCCTTAGCTGCAAAGAGATCCATGACCTTGACTTTACTGTACAGACAGCTGTTTCCGAGAGCTTCTGTCATAGGTTCGATTTTCTTCCATCCTGACTCCTTCTTCCAAGCTGTAAAGCTGCGAGTTGGCCTCTGAGTCTTGCCATTCACTTTGATTTCATTCTTCTCACAGAAAATGCATTCATCTGGTGGAAATTTGTCAGGATCAGCATCTGCATATTTCTACTTGCGAGGAGAGTGGCGCCTCTGTGATGTTGATGGCGCGGTTGAAGCATCAGCAGATGAATTCTTCAATCGATCCAGGTGCGTTGTGAAGTCTTGGTAACAGCGCCTGTGGTAACCAGTTCTCTCCAAATAGAGACCATCTAGAGTTTCTGGCAGCAGATCACATACAGCTTTCATACGATGGGGAGAATCAAGTGGCTCAGCCAGTCTTCTATCACGGATCTCAAGTAAATATGACAACTTCTCTGACGGCACACATTTGACAGAACTGAAACAGGTGAAGGGATTATCATCAGATACCTTGGGGATGTGCAACACGCAAGTGGAGGTAAGACACTTCTGTTTCACAGAGGGTTCAGGCGCATCTGAACTGTGTACACTTTTCCTCTTCTTTTTCACCATGGTTAATTAAGCTTGACTGTCCACTATCACTATTGCTAAGCTGGTATTAATTCGCTATACACATATAGTTATATGATATAGTCTTTGCATATCACCATCACCGGAATCAAGCATTCACTGTTGAAGCAGCATGCACCTTCACCAATAGATCTAGAAAAAGAGAAGTATACATGTAAATATCAATACACTATTACATATAATAATACGAATAATATGATAATAAGAAAAGTTTTTAAAGCAATAAGTAAGCTTCTATCACCATATCTATGGGAGCTGGGTCAAAAATAATACATGTCGGAAAATGAAAGATGAAGCGATTCTTGAATAAAATGACTGACTCATGCCCTTGGAGCATGACCATGACCTCTAATTACTTCTAAACCACCACCAATCGATTTCATGACCCTGAAAGCATAAATATAGACTCTAAGTTTGCATCCCTGGTTATATTTTCAGATTTCCATAATTTTCGGTCCATATCCAAAACCTAGTGGGTGGGGTCAAGTATTGAGCCATAACTCAAAATTAAAGCGCTATATAACAATTTTTAAAATAGATTTATAGTTGGGATAATGAAGGAAATTTCTAAAGCAATAAGGAAGCTTCTATCACCATATCTATGGGAGCTGGGTCAAAAATAATGCATGTCGGAAAATGAAAATGAGGCGATTTTTTAACAAAATGACCTTGACCTTCGCCTGAATCACGTGATCTTGACCTCCAATCGTTTTGAAACCTCGGAAATCGATTCAGCACCTCAGAAAACCATAATATCGACACCAAGATCGTCAAAATCGGCTCATTAGTTACTGACATATGACACTTACCGTTTTAATGGATGCGGATGGCAGCCATCTTGGAAATATGCTAATTAGGACCCCGTGGGACATTTTTCCCCGCTGGCAACATAAAATTTCTTTAAGTAGATGTCCTAGGGGTGCTAAAAATCATTTTGGAATTTAGTTTTAGGTCGGGTGCATGGGAACCTATATCTCCTGCCATACTACTGTATCGAGGATACTGAATTAGCATTGTGGATTACAACATACACAGAGCAGATGTAGTGGCTAGACGAATGGGAGGGTGTTGCATCTACGTAAAAAAACACATACACATGTGAAGTGAAGGGAAACAAATCAACAGCATAAATGAACTGAACCTAACCATTGTGCACATAGACAGACCACCAAACACCACAAAAAGTTAATTCCAATTTGCTACAACTGAAGTGTAAAACATATTGAAATTACTTGAAATTCCAGCAACAAATATTCTAATTTTCAGAGATTTTAATTTCCCATTCATATCGTGGAAGAAAAATGACAAAGTTATATATGTCGAGAAGTTTCATGGCAACATTACTAAAGACGAGAGAACCAAAGCAACACTGCTATTAGATATTATGGAACATTAAGCCCTTACCCAGGAAATCTGTGAGGCCACGAGAAAGGAGAACAGTTTGAATTTAATCTTGACAAATAACAACGAGATAATAATAAACAAAAAAGTAAGGCACACAAAGTTCTCCGACCATAACCTCATTGATATACAATTGAAGTTAACACCCAGAGGTCCAAAAACGCATCCTAGAGAGGCAGCTGGAATATTTGAAGGCTTAAACGTAAATTCAAAGAAAGTAAATTGGGAAAATGTAAATAGAGATTTAAAAGAGGTAAATTAGGAATTGCTACTTCACGAGAAGACTCCACAAAAGATACTCTGTATAACAGAGACTGAAACCAAACCTATAGTACTGAAACATATTCCAGAGAGACAGGAAAGAAAACGTAGCAAGCTCAAGAGTAAAATCAAGACACTATTCAGGCAACGAAGACAAACCGTAAAACATCTCCACAGATGCAGAACTGATGCAGACACTCAAACTAGAAAGGAAACTTGGCGAAATAGAAATGGACCTAAAGCAAACATTCATACATAAAACAAACGAGGAGGAAAACAAAGTAGCAGCAAACATAAAAAATAACCCAAAATACTTCTCCACGTTTGCGAAAAGGAAAATGCAGTGTAAGGAGAGTATTGGTCCGTTGATAGACGGGGAAGCCGAATACACAAATGACCCGAAAGAAATAAGTGGACTACTTAAGGAACAATTTAACTCTGTGTTTAACACCCCTAAGTCCGAGATGGAAGTGGAAAACCCAGACGAATTTTTCGACATAGATACAGATCAACCAAGAACAAATTCCGGCACAAACCTATTAATGGATTTCAAGTTCACGGAAGGAGATGTAATTACGGCCTTTTCACAGATGCGACGAGACAATTCAGCGCCAGGGCCAGACACATGCAATGCCACGTTTCTGAAGAAATGCAAAGAGTATTGCAAAACCGCTATACTTACTATGGAGGAAATCACTCGACACAGGACAAATTCCACTCCCCTTAAAGAACGCGAACATTGCCTCCCTATGCCATTGGCTCTCACCTCACAACTTATAAAGTGTTTTGAACGTATAATTAGAGGCAAAACTACCTACTACCTACAAGAAAAAGACTTATACAGCCGAAATCAACATGGCCTCAGGGCGGGAAGATCATGTTTATCACAGCTACTAGACCACCAAGAGAAAAAATTAGAAACATTGTGTCAAGGACAAACATAGATGTAATATATATAGACCTTGCTAAATTCTTCGATAAATGTGATCATGGAATCATAGCACACAAACTTAAGAATACAGGAATTACTGGAAAGCTAGGAAGGTGGATATTTAATTTCTTGACACAAAGAGGGGTGGTAAACGGAGTTAAATCGGAAGTCTCGGAGAGCTCTGTTCCACAAGGGACAGTATTAGCTTCGTTGTTGTTCATAATAATGACTGCAGATATTGATGCAGATATTAAGGACAGTATTGCATCATGCTTCGCAGATGACACAAAGATATGTAAGGAAATACTGAACGAAGGTGACATAAGGAAATTACAAAACGACATTGAAACACTATTCCAGTGGGCAGAAGACAACAATATGAAGTTCAACGAAGAAAAATTCCAACTTCTAAGATATGGTAATAACGAGGAGCTACTAAAATAAGGGTACAAAACTATGCAAGCCAAACAGATAACACCAAATCCACAAGTCAGGGATTTTGGAGTAATAATGTCATCGGATGCAGAATTCAGAGAGCCAAAATTACAACGGCTAGAAAAATAATGGGAATCATCTGGAGGAGCTTCCGCAGCAGAAAAGCAAACATCATGCTCAAACTATGGAAAAGTCTAATCCTACCAATAATTGAATATTGCTCAGTATTCACAAACCCACACAGAAAACGAGACATTGCGAACATTAAAGCTATACAAAGGACTTTCACGTATCAGATAGAGGAAACGGAAGGTGAAAACTACTGGTCTCGACTACAATCCCTGGAACTCTACTCTCTCGAAAGAAGGCGCGAACGGTACACAATAATATGCATATAGAAAATACTTGAGGGCTCTGTCCGTAACCTTAGAAATGAAAGAGAAACACATTGGAATGAGAGAAGAGGCAGATTTTTTACGGTCCCAGCTGGGATGGGACAAGGGGCCATGAAAACGAGGATGGAAAATACCATCAGAATACGAGGCCCAAAGCTTTTCAATGTCCTACCAAAAGAAGTGAGGAATCTCCAACACACCGACCTGAATAAATTCAAGAACCAGCTGGACAGATTCCTGTGCAAAGTCCCTGACCAGCCAAGCGTGGCTGGCTACGAGGGCAGAAGGAGATCAGACAGCAATTCCCTCCTTCACCAAATTCAGAAAATGAGGTAGGAGGCTGCAGGGGGGTCGACCGCAGGTCGATCCTGAACCGTCGTTCAAACTCACTTAAGGTATGACCTAAAGTAAGTGTATATATATATATATATATATATATATATATATATATATATATATATATATATATCGGGTGGCCCCAAAAAAACGCCTTGAGGTTTGAACATCAATAATTTTAAAAATATGCAGTTCACACTTTCAAAATTTACATAACTTTTACCTCAATCTATTGATAAGCCATCATAAAACGTTCAGACCTCTACATAAAATTCTTTTTCCACAGCTGAAGGAACAATGAGGTATTGTGAAAAAAAAATATCATCATGAACTGAAAAAAATTTATTATTCAAATCTTAACAAATATGATGAATATGTCCGCCGTCCTGCTTGAAACGGACATGTTATGTGCCTTGAAAAGTGGACGTTCAATTCTACCAGTTCAGGTTTAAGTTTTGGTTTTTGGCTAAAAATATAATAGTTACCCCTTTTTCTTTGATGTATTCAATCTGACGTGAAGGCAGCAAGTCTTTTGCTTATATTGAGGTTTTAAATGTAGCAGGGCTAGGCTGCTTTAAACCCTAGATCCATGTCCCAAAGCTGGATCCTGTCTGCTTTGCAGATAGCTGGTGAGGGAAGCTATATTTATGGGACCTCTTTGCGAGTGACCCGTTGCCCACATTTCAGTTGTAGCAAATTGGAATTAACTTTTTGTGGTGTTTGATTTGTTTCCCTCCACTTCACATGTGTATGTGTTTTTTTACGTAGATGCAACACCCTCCCATTCGTCTAGCCACTACATCTGCTCTGTGTATGTTGTAATCCACAATGCTAATTCAGTATCCTCGATACAGTAGTATGGCAGGAGATATAGGTTCCCATGCACCCGACCTAAAACTAAATTCCAAAATGATTTTTAGCACCCCTTGGACATCTACTTAAAGAAATTTTATGTTGCCAGCGGGGAAAAATGTCCCACGGGGTCCTAATTAGCATATTTCCAAGATGGCTGCCATCCGCATCCATTAAAACGGTAAGTGTCATATGTCAGTAACTAATGAGCCGATTTTGACGATCTTGGTGTCGATATTATGGTTTTCTGAGGTGCTGAATCGATTTCCGAGGATTCAAAACGATTGGAGGTCAAGATCACGTGATTCAGGCGAAGGTCAAGGTCATTTTGTTAAAAAATCGACTCATTTTCATTTTCCGACATGCATTATTCCGGTGATGGTGATATGCAAAGACTATATCATATAACTATATGTGTATAGCGAATTAATACCAGCTTAGCAATAGTGATAGTGGACAGTCAAGCTTAATTAACCATGGTGAAAAAGAAGAGGAAAAGTGTACACAGTTCAGATGCGCCTGAACCCTCTGTGAAACAGAAGTGTCTTACCTCCACTTGCGTGTTGCACACCCCCAAGGTACCTGATGATAATCCCTTCACCTGTTTCAGTTCTGTCAAATGTGTGCCGTCAGAGAAGTTGTCATATTTACTTGAGATCCGTGATAGAAGACTGGCTGAGCCACTTTATTCTCCCCATGGTATGAAAGCTGTATGTGATCTGCTGCCAGAAACTCTGGATGGTCTCTATTTGGAGAGAACTGGTTACCACAGGCGCTGTTACCAAGACTTCACAACGCACCTGGATCGATTGAAGAATCCATCTGCTGATGCTTCAACCGCGCCATCAACATCACAGAGGCGCCACTCTCCTCGCAAGCAGAAATCTGCAGATGCTGATCCTGACAAATTTCCACCAGATGAATGCATTTTCTGTGAGAAGAATGAAATCAAAGTGAATGGCAAGACTCAGAGGCCAACTCGCAGCTTTACAGCTTGGAAGAAGGAGTCAGGATGGAAGAAAATCGAACCTATGACAGAAGCTCTCGGAAACAGCCGTCTGTACCGTAAAGTCAAGGTCATGGATCTCTTTGCAGCTAAAGCTCGCTACCATGACTTTTGTTACCACCACTTCTTTTGTGACTACCACAATCATAAACAGAAGCTGGAGAAGAAGGATGAGTCTGACACGGAGCAAGCTCGGAAGACTGCTGCTCACAACGCAGTATACAATGTCGTGAAGGAGCTGCTGAAGACCCAGGTCATAGACAACCAACAGGTCCTGCCCCTCAGTACTGTTCGTGACCGCTACGTCATTGAGCTCGATGTGCAGAGTACAAATTGAAAGCGGCGCAGCCATGCTCACTACTCGTACGATATGTGACAGCTACGAGTAGCCTAAATAAGCGTATACTGTTGCTATCCTAAATAATAATAATACCTTTTGATAGTGGTAATATTTTAGCTAATATTGTGGTTAGTGAAAGGGAGGTAATGCGCTATATTGATAAAAAGAAAATGCGTAAGTCACCAGGGCCGGATTCCATATATCCCATACAACTAAAAGAATTAAAAGAAAGCATTGTTGGCCGCTAACAAAGATTTTTAATGCGTCTATTTCTGAGGGGTGTGTAAAAGATAATTTCAAGTTATCAAATGTAACACCTATCTTTAAGAAAGGCGATAAAGTTGCCGGAGGAAACTATAGGTCAATCAGTTTAACGTCTGTTGTAGGTAAGCTTCTGGAATCAATAATTAGGGATCGTATAGTCGAACACTTAGAATTGCATAACTTGATTAGAAACATGCAGCACTGTTTTACACGAAACAAATCTTGCTCAACTAATCTTTTAGAATTTTTTCAAAGCGGGGTTGAAGTATACGACAGCCATCAAGCGGTAGATGTCCTGTATTTAGATACCGCACAAAAGACTCATTGAAAAAAACTAAGGATCATAGAATCAGGGGTGTAGTAATAAATTGGATAGAAGAGTGGCTGCGAGGTAGTAAACATAGGGTGGTCGTTGATGGAGCGGAGTCGTCTTGGGCTATTGTAGCGAGTGGCGTTCCTCAGGGTTCTGTATTGGGCACCTTGCTTTTTCTTATATATATTAACGATTTAGATGTCGGCCTAGTCAGTACAGTTTCAAAGTTTGCGGATGACACGAAGTTGGGTGGTAGGGCGATCAATAACGAACATAGAGCTAAAATCCAGGAAGATCTGAATAAAATCGTAGATTGGTCAGTCACATGGCAAATGAGATTTAACGTCGATAAGTGCAAAATTTTACATATAGGTTCGCGTAACGGTAATTTTGTGTATAGTATATCAGGAAAAGAGTTGGCAAGCGTAGAACAGTAAAAAGATTTAGGAGGTATAGTCACTGGTGATTTAAAAGTAGCGAAACAAAGTACAGCAGCGGTTAATAAAGCGAACAAAGTGCTAGATTTTATAGCTCGGAATTTTGAGTACAAATCGAGCGATATTAGTGTTCCTTTTTATAAATCATTAGTTAGACCCCATTTGGAGTACGCGATCCAATTTTGGAATCCGCATATGCGAAAAGATATAGACAAAATAGAAAGAGTTCAAAGACGAGCAACTAAGATGATTCCGTCGCTTAGGTCGAAGTTTTAAAAATTACACAGCTGAACAAAAAAAATTTTTTGTTTCGTTGCAAAGGAAATTCGTACGAATTTAGGGTATTTTGGGGTTGCTGAATTCCAAAATGAAAGTAGTTTTTCCGATTTGGCTCTAGTTCTTGAGATAATGAATACCCTCAATTAATAGGAAACGTAACCATAACGCGTGCATATGGGAAACTACCGGAACATTCTAGATGTGAGACACGCGAATATTCGGGACTTCTTCCTTACTTCAGCCAAGATGAAGAACTTGTATACTGCAATAACATCCCTGGACTTGTTCTTCAAATGGGACTGGAATATCGACCAGGAGATTGGCGGCTTTTTATAGACAGCTCCAGTAGAAGCTTGAAATGTGTTTTATTGCACAATGGTAACCGATATGCATCTCTTCCATTTGCTCACTCAACAAAACTTAAAGAAGAATATGAAAATATCAAAATGGTCCTGCAGAAACTCTGCTATCATGAGCACCAGATGCCTATTTGTGTTGATCTAAAGATAGTAAACTTCTTGCTTGGGCAGCAAAGTGGATATACGAAGTACCCTTGTTTCATCTGTTTATGGGATAGTAGGGCAAGGCAAGATCATTGGAAAAAAGTGACATGGCCTTCAAGAGAAAACATGACTGTAGGTGCAGCGAACATCATTAACGAGCCTTTGGTTGACAGGGAAAAAATCATCCTCCCACCACTTCATATCAAGCTGGGACTAATGAAACAATTTGTTAAGGCCTTGGACAAAGATGGCGATTGCTTCAAATACATTTGTAGATCGTTCCCTGGACTAAGTATGGCAAAACTAAAAGCTGGAATCTTTGATGGCCTTCAAATCCGTACACTTATCAAGGATTCTAATTTCACAAAATTTATGAATGGTGTTGAAGCTTCTGCCTGGTGCAGTTATGTCTCAGTTGTCAAGAACTTCTTGGGTAACCACAAAGCAGACAATTATGAAGAACTGGTACAAAACATGCTCACAAACTTTGAAAAGTTGGGTACTAATATGAGCATAAAGGTACACTTTCTCCACAGCCACTTACACAGATTTCCGGATAATCTTGGTGATTTTAGCGAGGAACAAGGGGAGAGGTTTCATCAAGATATCAAGGTGATGGAGGAAAGGTATCAAGGCAGATGGGACAGTCACATGATGGCAGACTATTGCTGGAACCTCCAACGTGATTGTCCTGATAACCCACATAAAAGAGAATCGTACAAACAGAGATTTACTATACATTAATTGTAATTATGCGAATCAGCTTACTGTGTTTATCTGTTATTATACCGAATAAAATGCCATTATGTATTTCATGTGTTTACTTTTGTATGATTTGAGACAATTTCAATGCGATTTGTAAGTAGGCTCCGCCTGAACATTAAATTTTTTGCATTTTTACGTGTTTCAATGGGGTACCAATTATCTCATAAATTAGAGCCAATCTAGCACAACCGATGTCATATTCGGAATCAGCACCACAAAGTTACCCCAAAATCACTCTAATATGATTGGCAATAAAATGAGTGTTGACCAGTGTTATGAATGGTCTCGATAACGTAAATAGAGATAGCCTTTTCGAAATATCACATTATAGTAGAACTAGAAATAACGTAAGTAAGCTGACGAGTAGAAGGTTCGAGACAGCAGTTGCCAAAAACTCTTTTACGCATAGAATAATAAATAGCTGGAGTAGATTGCCGGTAGAGGTAATTAGAAGCACCAGGCTGCAAATTACAATACTTACAGAATTTAGCTACCGAATCCAGCATAGATATTATATGCCTAACGGAAACACACTTGCATTAATCCGAAAAAGGCTGTGAAAACAGTAGTATGGCAGGAGATATAGGTTCCCATGCACCCCCCTAAAACTAAATTCCAAAATGATTTTTAGCACCCCTAGGACATCTACTTAAAGAATTTTTATGTTGCCAGCGGGGAAAAAAATGTTCCACGGGGTCCTAATTAGCATATTTCCAAGATGGCTGCCATCCGCATCCATTAAAACGCTAAGTGTCATATGTCAGTAACTAATGAGCCGATTTTGACGCTCTTGGTGTCGATATTATGGTTTTCTGAGGTGCTGAATCGATTTCCGAGGTTTCAAAACGATTGGAGGTCAAGGTCACGTGATTCAGGCGAAGGTCAAGGTAATTTTGTTAAAAAATCGCCTCATTTTCATTTTCCGACATGCATTATTTTTGACCCAGCACCCATAGATATGGTGATAGAAGCTTACTTATTGCTTTAAAAACTTTTCATATTATCCCAACTAACAAGACAATTTGAGGTCAACGTCATGGGGTTATGGTCATCTTCAAGGTCATAGGATGTGTCAGTTAGGGACACAGCGCATTGACCTCCGTGCTTGTGATGACAATTTGTGACTATAATAACTCCTGAACCAGACATCATAGAAAGATAACTGAGCCCTTTTATATTTATTATTTTATATGTATTATCTATTATAAGTGACATTGTAGCAAAGTCTAAGAGTCATCCTCAGCATCCATGAGATCATCATCATCTATTTCCATAATCCCCTCTGGATACGGCTCAGCATCTTCGCACTCTTGCTGGCCCTCATCACTTTCAGCGTCATCAGTGTCCAACAGGTCAACGAATGATGGGGGCAAGATAGGGCCAATTGACCACACAGGCTCCAGCAACCCCTCCCCTCTCTTCAGCCACCCTTGACCCTCGTCATACGGTTTGGGGCGCTCGAAGATAGGCTCAGCAGCACGCCTGTAGCAGGCCACACGGTGGTTGACTTGCTGTACATGAGGGACGAGCGAGTCCTGGCAGGGAGGCAGGCGAACCATGTCAACCTTTAACTTGGAGTTGAGCGTGTGGTCCTCTCCCACCATCTTCATGAGCAGCTTGCTCCTCACCACGTTCACAGAACTCTCACGGGCTTGACCATACATGGCGCAGGTGAAGGCCTCCAACTGCTCCTGCACCTCTGGGGCCACCCTCCACGCCACGCCGAGCTGCCTGTAACACAGTACATGAGATACGATCACTACTACAATTAATTTGAAACAACACGTCTATGTGAATATGCAATTGTTGAGATGCAAGTGTAATTTACCTGAAAGCCTTGTGGAACTTGGGGTTCTTCTGGAGCTTCTTCAGTGGTGCCACCTCCCCCTTGCCCTTGAAGGCGCTGGTACAGTCCTCCCCCGAGAAAACATAGAAGCCAAGGAGGGTGGAACACCAATCCTTGCCCAGTTCACCTGCCAGCTCGCTGATGTTGATGAGCTGTCGGTGTTTGCCCGTGCCAGTGTCAAGGTAGACAGTGAGGGCGAGCTCGTTTGCATGGAGGAGGAGAATAAAAAAGATGTCTGAGTCGGGCGTACGCACAACCGCTGACTTGAAGCTTGGGGTAGCATCAGGCGTTGTCTCCTGGATCATGATGCCCCCAGCACTGTTGACCACGTTCGAGCCATGGATGTTCGTGGTGATCTTGTTGAGATTGTTCCACTCACTGTGGAACACAGCATTGCCCTCGCCACAGATGATCTGAGGAGTAAGATAAGTTGAATCCTCGTCCAGTGCCTTGGCTATGGCTGTCTCCAGCTCTAACCCGAAGTCGTAAGACTCACAGTGACCCAGTCGGTTCAAGATCGTCGTCAACTGCTTACTGCGGTAGAGGTGTCGGACAGTTGTGCACAAGAACATATGCTTCCACAACTTCCACTGTCCATTAGTCACTGCTCGACAGAGGTCCTGTCCGATAGAGTAGACAAGCCGGCGCGTCCTCTCACACTTCTCCACCTCAGGCACAGCCAGAGAGGCCAAGGTTGAGGAATCCCTTGAGCTCCTCAGTCAACTCCTCCCCAGCTCGCTTGTCACACTCGTCAGCAGTGGGTGGCAAGGGCAGATCAGCTGACTCCTCGAAAGCCTTTTGGATCACCTGTCGCAAGTACAGAGCAGTGTCCTTCAACTGATCGGCTGTCCTCAACTTGTCCTTCAACTGATCGGCTGTCCCCAACTGATAGGAACATGCTATCGCATCAGCTAGGGTGATGCTAGCGCTGTATACTAGCCAGAATGAGAAGCAACTTCGCTCCTTGAGAGCCACTTTTGAGAAGGAAAGGTGTTCGCCTAGTTCCTCGTCCTTCTCAAGCCTTGCCATGAGCTTTACAGACCTGTAGTCGGTGTTGGGCGCTCCTTGCACATCGAGCTCAATGACGTAGATGTCACGAACAGTACTGAGGGGCAGGACCTGTTGGTTGTCTATGACCTGGGTCTTCAGCAGCTCCTTCACGACATTGTATACTGCGTTGTGAGCAGCAGTCTTCCGAGCTTGCTCCGTGTCAGACTCATCCTTCTTCTCCAGCTTCTGTTTATGATTGTGGTAGTCACAAAAGAAGTGGTGGTAACAAAAGTCATGGTAGCGAGCCTTAGCTGCAAAGAGATCCATGACCTTGACTTTACTGTACAGACAGCTGTTTCCGAGAGCTTCTGTCATAGGTTCGATTTTCTTCCATCCTGACTCCTTCTTCCAAGCTGTAAAGCTGCGAGTTGGCCTCTGAGTCTTGCCATTCACTTTGATTTCATTCTTCTCACAGAAAATGCATTCATCTGGTGGAAATTTGTCAGGATCAGCATCTGCATATTTCTACTTGCGAGGAGAGTGGCGCCTCTGTGATGTTGATGGCGCGGTTGAAGCATCAGCAGATGAATTCTTCAATCGATCCAGGTGCGTTGTGAAGTCTTGGTAACAGCGCCTGTGGTAACCAGTTCTCTCCAAATAGAGACCATCTAGAGTTTCTGGCAGCAGATCACATACAGCTTTCATACGATGGGGAGAATCAAGTGGCTCAGCCAGTCTTCTATCACGGATCTCAAGTAAATATGACAACTTCTCTGACGGCACACATTTGACAGAACTGAAACAGGTGAAGGGATTATCATCAGATACCTTGGGGATGTGCAACACGCAAGTGGAGGTAAGACACTTCTGTTTCACAGAGGGTTCAGGCGCATCTGAACTGTGTACACTTTTCCTCTTCTTTTTCACCATGGTTAATTAAGCTTGACTGTCCACTATCACTATTGCTAAGCTGGTATTAATTCGCTATACACATATAGTTATATGATATAGTCTTTGCATATCACCATCACCGGAATCAAGCATTCACTGTTGAAGCAGCATGCACCTTCACCAATAGATCTAGAAAAAGAGAAGTATACATGTAAATATCAATACACATATACATATAATAATACGAATAATATGATAATAAGAAAAGTTTTTAAAGCAATAAGTAAGCTTCTATCACCATATCTATGGGAGCTGGGTCAAAAATAATACATGTCGGAAAATGAAAGATGAAGCGATTCTTGAATAAAATGACTGACTCATGCCCTTGGAGCATGACCATGACCTCTAATTACTTCTAAACCACCACCAATCGATTTCATGACCCTGAAAGCATAAATATAGACTCTAAGTTTGCATCCCTGGTTATATTTTCAGATTTCCATAATTTTCGGTCCATATCCAAAACCTAGTGGTGGGGTCAAGTATTGAGCCATAACTCAAAATTAAAGCGCTATATAACAATTTTTAAAATAGATTTATTAGTTGGGATAATGAAGGAAATTTCTAAAGCAATAAGGAAGCTTCTATCACCATATCTATGGGAGCTGGGTCAAAAATAATGCATGTCGGAAAATGAAAATGAGGCGATTTTTTAACAAAATGACCTTGACCTTCGCCTGAATCACGTGATCTTGACCTCCAATCGTTTTGAAACCTCGGAAATCGATTCAGCACCTCAGAAAACCATAATATCGACACCAAGATCGTCAAAATCGGCTCATTAGTTACTGACATATGACACTTACCGTTTTAATGGATGCGGATGGCAGCCATCTTGGAAATATGCTAATTAGGACCCCGTGGGACATTTTTCCCCGCTGGCAACATAAAATTTCTTTAAGTAGATGTCCTAGGGGTGCTAAAAATCATTTTGGAATTTAGTTTTAGGTCGGGTGCATGGGAACCTATATCTCCTGCCATACTACTGTATCGAGGATACTGAATTAGCATTGTGGATTACAACATACACAGAGCAGATGTAGTGGCTAGACGAATGGGAGGGTGTTGCATCTACGTAAAAAAACACATACACATGTGAAGTGAAGGGAAACAAATGAAACAGCATAAATGAACTGAACCTAACCATTGTGCACATAGACAGACCACCAAACACCACAAAAAGTTAATTCCAATTTGCTACAACTGAAGTGTAAAACATATTGAAATTACTTGAAATTCCAGCAACAAATATTCTAATTTTCAGAGATTTTAATTTCCCATTCATATCGTGGAAGAAAAATGACAAAGTTATATATGTCGAGAAGTTTCATGGCAACATTACTAAAGACGAGAGAACCAAAGCAACACTGCTATTAGATATTATGGAACATTAAGCCCTTACCCAGGAAATCTGTGAGGCCACGAGAAAGGAAACAGTTTGAATTTAATCTTGACAAATAACAACGAGATAATAATAAACAAAAAAGTAAGGCACACAAAGTTCTCCGACCATAACCTCATTGATATACAATTGAAGTTAACACCCAGAGGTCCAAAAACGCATCCTAGAGAGGCAGCTGGAATATTTGAAGGCTTAAACGTAAATTCAAAGAAAGTAAATTGGGAAAATGTAAATAGAGATTTAAAAGAGGTAAATTAGGAATTGCTACTTCACGAGAAGACTCCACAAAAGATACTCTGTATAACAGAGACTGAAACCAAACCTATAGTACTGAAACATATTCCAGAGAGACAGGAAAGAAAACGTAGCAAGCTCAAGAGTAAAATCAAGACACTATTCAGGCAACGAAGACAAACCGTAAAACATCTCCACAGATGCAGAACTGATGCAGACACTCAAACTAGAAAGGAAACTTGGCGAAATAGAAATGGACCTAAAGCAAACATTCATACATAAAACAAACGAGGAGGAAAACAAAGTAGCAGCAAACATAAAAAATAACCCAAAATACTTCTCCACGTTTGCGAAAAGGAAAATGCAGTGTAAGGAGAGTATTGGTCCGTTGATAGACGGGGAAGCCGAATACACAAATGACCCGAAAGAAATAAGTGGACTACTTAAGGAACAATTTAACTCTGTGTTTAACACCCCTAAGTCCGAGATGGAAGTGGAAAACCCAGACGAATTTTTCGACATAGATACAGATCAACCAAGAACAAATTCCGGCACAAACCTATTAATGGATTTCAAGTTCACGGAAGGAGATGTAATTACGGCCTTTTCACAGATGCGACGAGACAATTCAGCGCCAGGGCCAGACACATGCAATGCCACGTTTCTGAAGAAATGCAAAGAGAGTATTGCAAAACCGCTATACTTACTATGGAGGAAATCACTCGACACAGGACAAATTCCACTCCCCTTAAAGAACGCGAACATTGCCTCCCTATGCCATTGGCTCTCACCTCACAACTTATAAAGTGTTTTGAACGTATAATTAGAGGCAAAACTACCTACTACCTACAAGAAAAAGACTTATACAGCCGAAATCAACATGGCCTCAGGGCGGGAAGATCATGTTTATCACAGCTACTAGACCACCAAGAGAAAAAATTAGAAACATTGTGTCAAGGACAAACATAGATGTAATATATATAGACCTTGCTAAATTCTTCGATAAATGTGATCATGGAATCATAGCACACAAACTTAAGAATACAGGAATTACTGGAAAGCTAGGAAGGTGGATATTTAATTTCTTGACACAAAGAGGGGTGGTAAACGGAGTTAAATCGGAAGTCTCGGAGAGCTCTGTTCCACAAGGGACAGTATTAGCTTCGTTGTTGTTCATAATAATGACTGCAGATATTGATGCAGATATTAAGGACAGTATTGCATCATGCTTCGCAGATGACACAAAGATATGTAAGGAAATACTGAACGAAGGTGACATAAGGAAATTACAAAACGACATTGAAACACTATTCCAGTGGGCAGAAGACAACAATATGAAGTTCAACGAAGAAAAATTCCAACTTCTAAGATATGGTAATAACGAGGAGCTACTAAAATAAGGGTACAAAACTATGCAAGCCAAACAGATAACACCAAATCCACAAGTCAGGGATTTTGGAGTAATAATGTCATCGGATGCAGAATTCAGAGAGCCAAAATTACAACGGCTAGAAAAATAATGGGAATCATCTGGAGGAGCTTCCGCAGCAGAAAAGCAAACATCATGCTCAAACTATGGAAAAGTCTAATCCTACCAATAATTGAATATTGCTCAGTATTCACAAACCCACACAGAAAACGAGACATTGCGAACATTAAAGCTATACAAAGGACTTTCACGTATCAGATAGAGGAAACGGAAGGTGAAAACTACTGGTCTCGACTACAATCCCTGGAACTCTACTCTCTCGAAAGAAGGCGCGAACGGTACACAATAATATGCATATAGAAAATACTTGAGGGCTCTGTCCGTAACCTTAGAAATGAAAGAGAAACACATTGGAATGAGAGAAGAGGCAGATTTTTTACGGTCCCAGCTGGGATGGGACAAGGGGCCATGAAAACGAGGATGGAAAATACCATCAGAATACGAGGCCCAAAGCTTTTCAATGTCCTACCAAAAGAAGTGAGGAATCTCCAACACACCGACCTGAATAAATTCAAGAACCAGCTGGACAGATTCCTGTGCAAAGTCCCTGACCAGCCAAGCGTGGCTGGCTACGAGGGCAGAAGGAGATCAGACAGCAATTCCCTCCTTCACCAAATTCAGAAAATGAGGTAGGAGGCTGCAGGGGGGTCGACCGCAGGTCGATCCTGAACCGTCGTTCAAACTCACTTAAGGTATGACCTAAAGTAAGTGTATATATATATATATATATATATATATATATATATATATATATATATATATATATATATATACGGGTGGCCCCAAAAAAACGCCTTGAGGTTTGAACATCAATAATTTTAAAAATATGCAGTTCACACTTTCAAAATTTACATAACTTTTACCTCAATCTATTGATAAGCCATCATAAAACGTTCAGACCTCTACATAAAATTCTTTTTCCACAGCTGAAGGAACAATGAGGTATTGTGAAAAAAAAATATCATCATGAACTGAAAAAAATTTATTATTCAAATCTTAACAAATATGATGAATATGTCCGCCGTCCTGCTTGAAACGGACATGTTATGTGCCTTGAAAAGTGGACGTTCAATTCTACCAGTTCAGGTTTAAGTTTTGGTTTTTGGCTAAAAATATAATAGTTACCCCTTTTTCTTTGATGTATTCAATCTGACGTGAAGGCAGCAAGTCTTTTGCTTATATTGAGGTTTTAAATGTAGCAGGGCTAGGCTGCTTTAAACCCTAGATCCATGTCCCAAAGCTGGATCCTGTCTGCTTTGCAGATAGCTGGTGAGGGAAGCTATATTTATGGGACCTCTTTGCGAGTGACCCGTTGCCCACATTTCAGTTGTAGCAAATTGGAATTAACTTTTTGTGGTGTTTGATTTGTTTCCCTCCACTTCACATGTGTATGTGTTTTTTTACGTAGATGCAACACCCTCCCATTCGTCTAGCCACTACATCTGCTCTGTGTATGTTGTAATCCACAATGCTAATTCAGTATCCTCGATACAGTAGTATGGCAGGAGATATAGGTTCCCATGCACCCGACCTAAAACTAAATTCCAAAATGATTTTTAGCACCCCTTGGACATCTACTTAAAGAAATTTTATGTTGCCAGCGGGGAAAAATGTCCCACGGGGTCCTAATTAGCATATTTCCAAGATGGCTGCCATCCGCATCCATTAAAACGGTAAGTGTCATATGTCAGTAACTAATGAGCCGATTTTGACGATCTTGGTGTCGATATTATGGTTTTCTGAGGTGCTGAATCGATTTCCGAGGATTCAAAACGATTGGAGGTCAAGATCACGTGATTCAGGCGAAGGTCAAGGTCATTTTGTTAAAAAATCGACTCATTTTCATTTTCCGACATGCATTATTCCGGTGATGGTGATATGCAAAGACTATATCATATAACTATATGTGTATAGCGAATTAATACCAGCTTAGCAATAGTGATAGTGGACAGTCAAGCTTAATTAACCATGGTGAAAAAGAAGAGGAAAAGTGTACACAGTTCAGATGCGCCTGAACCCTCTGTGAAACAGAAGTGTCTTACCTCCACTTGCGTGTTGCACACCCCCAAGGTACCTGATGATAATCCCTTCACCTGTTTCAGTTCTGTCAAATGTGTGCCGTCAGAGAAGTTGTCATATTTACTTGAGATCCGTGATAGAAGACTGGCTGAGCCACTTTATTCTCCCCATGGTATGAAAGCTGTATGTGATCTGCTGCCAGAAACTCTGGATGGTCTCTATTTGGAGAGAACTGGTTACCACAGGCGCTGTTACCAAGACTTCACAACGCACCTGGATCGATTGAAGAATCCATCTGCTGATGCTTCAACCGCGCCATCAACATCACAGAGGCGCCACTCTCCTCGCAAGCAGAAATCTGCAGATGCTGATCCTGACAAATTTCCACCAGATGAATGCATTTTCTGTGAGAAGAATGAAATCAAAGTGAATGGCAAGACTCAGAGGCCAACTCGCAGCTTTACAGCTTGGAAGAAGGAGTCAGGATGGAAGAAAATCGAACCTATGACAGAAGCTCTCGGAAACAGCCGTCTGTACCGTAAAGTCAAGGTCATGGATCTCTTTGCAGCTAAAGCTCGCTACCATGACTTTTGTTACCACCACTTCTTTTGTGACTACCACAATCATAAACAGAAGCTGGAGAAGAAGGATGAGTCTGACACGGAGCAAGCTCGGAAGACTGCTGCTCACAACGCAGTATACAATGTCGTGAAGGAGCTGCTGAAGACCCAGGTCATAGACAACCAACAGGTCCTGCCCCTCAGTACTGTTCGTGACCGCTACGTCATTGAGCTCGATGTGCAGAGTACAAATTGAAAGCGGCGCAGCCATGCTCACTACTCGTACGATATGTGACAGCTACGAGTAGCCTAAATAAGCGTATACTGTTGCTATCCTAAATAATAATACCTTTTGATAGTGGTAATATTTTAGCTAATATTGTGGTTAGTGAAAGGGAGGTAATGCGCTATATTGATAAAAAGAAAATGCGTAAGTCACCAGGGCCGGATTCCATATATCCCATACAACTAAAAGAATTAAAAGAAAGCATTGTTGGCCGCTAACAAAGATTTTTAATGCGTCTATTTCTGAGGGGTGTGTAAAAGATAATTTCAAGTTATCAAATGTAACACCTATCTTTAAGAAAGGCGATAAAGTTGCCGGAGGAAACTATAGGTCAATCAGTTTAACGTCTGTTGTAGGTAAGCTTCTGGAATCAATAATTAGGGATCGTATAGTCGAACACTTAGAATTGCATAACTTGATTAGAAACATGCAGCACTGTTTTACACGAAACAAATCTTGCTCAACTAATCTTTTAGAATTTTTTCAAAGCGGGGTTGAAGTATACGACAGCCATCAAGCGGTAGATGTCCTGTATTTAGATACCGCACAAAAGACTCATTGAAAAAAACTAAGGATCATAGAATCAGGGGTGTAGTAATAAATTGGATAGAAGAGTGGCTGCGAGGTAGTAAACATAGGGTGGTCGTTGATGGAGCGGAGTCGTCTTGGGCTATTGTAGCGAGTGGCGTTCCTCAGGGTTCTGTATTGGGCACCTTGCTTTTTCTTATATATATTAACGATTTAGATGTCGGCCTAGTCAGTACAGTTTCAAAGTTTGCGGATGACACGAAGTTGGGTGGTAGGGCGATCAATAACGAACATAGAGCTAAAATCCAGGAAGATCTGAATAAAATCGTAGATTGGTCAGTCACATGGCAAATGAGATTTAACGTCGATAAGTGCAAAATTTTACATATAGGTTCGCGTAACGGTAATTTTGTGTATAGTATATCAGGAAAAGAGTTGGCAAGCGTAGAACAGTAAAAAGATTTAGGAGGTATAGTCACTGGTGATTTAAAAGTAGCGAAACAAAGTACAGCAGCGGTTAATAAAGCGAACAAAGTGCTAGATTTTATAGCTCGGAATTTTGAGTACAAATCGAGCGATATTAGTGTTCCTTTTTATAAATCATTAGTTAGACCCCATTTGGAGTACGCGATCCAATTTTGGAATCCGCATATGCGAAAAGATATAGACAAAATAGAAAGAGTTCAAAGACGAGCAACTAAGATGATTCCGTCGCTTAGGTCGAAGTTTTAAAAATTACACAGCTGAACAAAAAAAATTTTTTGTTTCGTTGCAAAGGAAATTCGTACGAATTTAGGGTATTTTGGGGTTGCTGAATTCCAAAATGAAAGTAGTTTTTCCGATTTGGCTCTAGTTCTTGAGATAATGAATACCCTCAATTAATAGGAAACGTAACCATAACGCGTGCATATGGGAAACTACCGGAACATTCTAGATGTGAGACACGCGAATATTCGGGACTTCTTCCTTACTTCAGCCAAGATGAAGAACTTGTATACTGCAATAACATCCCTGGACTTGTTCTTCAAATGGGACTGGAATATCGACCAGGAGATTGGCGGCTTTTTATAGACAGCTCCAGTAGAAGCTTGAAATGTGTTTTATTGCACAATGGTAACCGATATGCATCTCTTCCATTTGCTCACTCAACAAAACTTAAAGAAGAATATGAAAATATCAAAATGGTCCTGCAGAAACTCTGCTATCATGAGCACCAGATGCCTATTTGTGTTGATCTAAAGATAGTAAACTTCTTGCTTGGGCAGCAAAGTGGATATACGAAGTACCCTTGTTTCATCTGTTTATGGGATAGTAGGGCAAGGCAAGATCATTGGAAAAAAGTGACATGGCCTTCAAGAGAAAACATGACTGTAGGTGCAGCGAACATCATTAACGAGCCTTTGGTTGACAGGGAAAAAATCATCCTCCCACCACTTCATATCAAGCTGGGACTAATGAAACAATTTGTTAAGGCCTTGGACAAAGATGGCGATTGCTTCAAATACATTTGTAGATCGTTCCCTGGACTAAGTATGGCAAAACTAAAAGCTGGAATCTTTGATGGCCTTCAAATCCGTACACTTATCAAGGATTCTAATTTCACAAAATTTATGAATGGTGTTGAAGCTTCTGCCTGGTGCAGTTATGTCTCAGTTGTCAAGAACTTCTTGGGTAACCACAAAGCAGACAATTATGAAGAACTGGTACAAAACATGCTCACAAACTTTGAAAAGTTGGGTACTAATATGAGCATAAAGGTACACTTTCTCCACAGCCACTTACACAGATTTCCGGATAATCTTGGTGATTTTAGCGAGGAACAAGGGGAGAGGTTTCATCAAGATATCAAGGTGATGGAGGAAAGGTATCAAGGCAGATGGGACAGTCACATGATGGCAGACTATTGCTGGAACCTCCAACGTGATTGTCCTGATAACCCACATAAAAGAGAATCGTACAAACAGAGATTTACTATACATTAATTGTAATTATGCGAATCAGCTTACTGTGTTTATCTGTTATTATACCGAATAAAATGCCATTATGTATTTCATGTGTTTACTTTTGTATGATTTGAGACAATTTCAATGCGATTTGTAAGTAGGCTCCGCCTGAACATTAAATTTTTTGCATTTTTACGTTTCAATGGGTACCAATTATCTCATAAATTAGAGCCAATCTAGCACAACCGATGTCATATTCGGAATCAGCACCACAAAGTTACCCCAAAATCACTCTAATATGATTGGCAATAAAATGAGTGTGTTATGAAGTGATAACGTAAATAGAGATAGCCTTTTCGAAATATCACATTATAGTAGAACTAGAAATAACGTAAGTAAGCTGACGAGTAGAAGGTTCGAGACAGCAGTTGCCAAAAACTCTTTTACGCATAGAATAATAAATAGCTGGAGTAGATTGCCGGTAGAGGTAATTAGAAGCACCAGGCTGCAAATTACAATACTTACAGAATTTAGCTACCGAATCCAGCATAGATATTATATGCCTAACGGAAACACACTTGCATTAATCCGAAAAAGGCTGTGAAAACAGTAGTATGGCAGGAGATATAGGTTCCCATGCACCCCCCTAAAACTAAATTCCAAAATGATTTTTAGCACCCCTAGGACATCTACTTAAAGAATTTTTATGTTGCCAGCGGGGAAAAAAATGTTCCACGGGGTCCTAGCATTTCAAATTTCCATGCCGCATCCATTAAAACGCTAAGTGTCATATGTCAGTAACTAATGAGCCGATTTTGACGCTCTTGGTGTCGATATTCGGTTTTCTGAGGTGCTGAATCGATTTCCGAGGTTTCAAAACGATTGGAGGTCAAGGTCACGTGATTCAGGCGAAGGTCAAGGTAATTTTGTTAAAAAATCGCCTCATTTTCATTTTCCGACATGCATTATTTTTGACCCAGCACCCATAGATATGGTGATAGAAGCTTACTTATTGCTTTAAAAACTTTTCATATTATCCCAACTAACAAGACAATTTGAGGTCAACGTCATGGGGTTATGGTCATCTTCAAGGTCATAGGATGTGTCAGTTAGGGACACAGCGCATTGACCTCCGTGCTTGTGATGACAATTTGTGACTATAATAACTCCTGAACCAGACATCATAGAAAGATAACTGAGCCCTTTTATATTTATTATTTTATATGTATTATCTATTATAAGTGACATTGTAGCAAAGTCTAAGAGTCATCCTCGCATCCATGAGATCATCATCATCTATTTCCATAATCCCCTCTGGATACGGCTCAGCATCTTCGCACTCTTGCTGGCCCTCATCACTTTCAGCGTCATCAGTGTCCAACAGGTCAACGATGATGGGGGCAAGATAGGGCCAATTGACCACACAGGCTCCAGCAACCCCTCCCCTCTCTTCAGCCACCCCTGACCTGTCATACGGTTTGGGGGCGCTCGAAGATAGGCTCAGCAGCACGCCTGTAGCAGGCCACACGGTGGTTGACTTGCTGTACATGAGGACGAGCGAGTCCTGGCAGGGAGGCAGGCGAACCATGTCAACCTTGACTTGGAGTGAGCGTGTGGTCCTCTCCCACCATCTTCATGAGCAGCTTGCTCATCACCACGTTCACAGAACTCTCACGGGCTTGACATACATGGCGCAGGTGAAGGCCTCCAACTGCTCCTGCACCTCTGGGGCCACCCTCCACGCCACGCCGAGCTGCCTGTAACACAGTAACATGAGATACGATCACTACTACAATTAATTTGAAACAACACGTCATGTGAATAGCAATTGTTGAGATGCAAGTGTAATTTACCTGAAAGCCTTGTGGAACTTGGGGTTCTTCTGGAGCTTCTTCAGTGGTGCCACCTACCCTTGCCCTTGAAGGCGCTGTACAGTCCTCCCCCGAGAAAACATAGAAGCCAAGGAGGGTGGAACACCAATCCTTGCCCAGTTCACCTGCCAGCTCGCTGATGTTGATGAGCTGTCGGTGTTTGCCCGTGCCAGTGTCAAGGTAGACAGTGAGGGCGAGCTCGTTTGCATGGAGGAGGAGAATGAAAAAGATGTCTGAGTCGGGCGTACGCACAACCGCTGACTTGAAGCTTGGGGTAGCATCAGGCGTTGTCTCCTGGATCATGATGCCCCCAGCACTGTTGACCACGTCGAGCCATGGATGTCGTGGTGTCTTGTTGAGATTGTCCCACCACTGTGGAACACAGCATTGCCCTCGCCACAGATGATCTGAGGAGTAAGTAAGTTGAATCCTCGTCAGTGCCTTGGCTAGGCGTCTCCAGCTCTAACCCGAAGTCGTAAGACTCACAGGACCCAGTCGGTTCAAGATCGTCGTCAACTGCTTACTGGTAGAGGTGTCGGACAGTTGTGCACAAGAACATATGCTTCCACAACTGCCACTGTCCATAGTCACTGCTCGACAGAGGTCCTGTCCGATAGAGTAGACAAGCCGGCGCGTTCCTCTCACAATTCTCCACCTCAGGGCACAGCCAGAGAGGCAAGGTTGAGGAATCCCTTGAGCTCCTCAGTCAACTCCTCCCCAGCTCGCTTGTCACACTCGTCAGCAGTGGGTGGCAAGGGCAGATCAGCTGACTCTCGAAAGCCTTTGGATCACCGTCGCAAGTACAGAGCAGTGTCCTTCAACTGATCGGCTGTCCTCAACTTGTCCTTCAACTGATCGGCTGTCCCCAACGATAGGAACATGCTATCGCATCAGCTAGGGTGATGCTAGCGCTGTATACTAGCCAGAATGAGAAGCAACTTCGCTCCTTGAGAGCCACTTTTGAGAAGGAAAGGTTCGCCTAGTTCCTCGTCCTCTCAAGCCTTGCAGAGCTTTACAGACTGTAGTCGGTGTTGGGCGCTCCTTGCACATCGAGCTCAATGACGTAGATGTCACGAACAGTACTGAGGGCAGGACCTGTTGGTTGTCTATGACCTGGGTCTTCAGCAGCTCCTTCACGACATTGTATACTGCGTTGTGAGCAGCAGTCTTCCGAGCTTGCTCCGTGTCAGACTCATCCTTCTTCTCCAGCTTCTGTTTATGATTGTGGTAGTCACAAAAGAAGTGGTGGTAACAAAAGTCATGGTAGCGAGCCTTAGCTGCAAAGAGATCCATGACCTTGACTTTACTGTACAGACAGCTGTTTCGAGAGCTTCTGTCATAGGTTCGATTTTCTTCCATCCTGACTCCTTCTTCCAAGCTGTAAAGCTGCGAGTTGGCCTCTGAGTCTTGCCATTCACTTTGATTTCATTCTTCTCACGAAAATGCATTCATCTGGTGGAAATTTGTCAGGATCAGCATATGCATATTCTACTTGCGAGGAGAGTGGCGCCTCTGTGATGTTGATGGCGCGTTGAAGCATCAGCAGATGAATTCTTCAATCGATCCAGGTGCGTTGTGAAGTCTTGGTAACAGCGCCTGTGGTAACCAGTTCTCTCCAAATAGAGACCATCTAGAGTTTCTGGCAGCAGATCACATACAGCTTTCATACGATGGGGAGAGAATCAAGTGGCTCAGCCAGTCTTCTATCACGGATCTCAAGTAAATATGAAAACTTCTCTGACGGCACACATTTGACAGAACTGAAACAGGTGAAGGGATTATCATCAGATACCTTGGGGATGTGCAACACGCAAGTGGAGGTAAGACACTTCTGTTTCACAGAGGGTTCAGGCGCATCTGAACTGTGTACACTTTTCCTCTTCTTTTCACCATGGTTAATTAAGCTTGACTGTCCACTATCACTATTGCTAAGCTGGTATTAATTCGCTATACACATATAGTTATATGATATAGTCTTTGCATATCACCATCACCGAATCAAGCATTCACTGTTGAAGCAGCATGCACCTTCACCAATAGATCTAGAAAAAGAGAAGTATACATGTAAATATCAATACACATATACATATAATAATACGAATAATATGATAATAAGAAAAGTTTTTAAAGCAATAAGTAGCTTCTATCACCATATCTATGGATCTGGGTCAAAAATAATACATGTCGGAAAATGAAAGATGAAGCGATTTTGAATAAAATGACTGACTCATGCCCTTGGAGCATGACATGACCTCTAATTACTTCTAAACCACCACCAATCGATTTCATGACCCTGAAAGCAAAATATAGACTCTAAGTTTGCATCCCTGGTTATATTTTCAGATTTCCATAATTTTCGGTCCATATCCAAAACCTAGTGGGTGGGGTCAAGTATTGAGCCATAACTCAAAATTAAAGCGCTATATAACAATTTTTAAAATAGATTTATTAGGGGATAATGAAGGAAATTTCTAAAGCAATAAGGAAGCTTCTATCACCATATCTATGGGAGCTGGGTCAAAAATAATGCATGTCGGAAAATGAAAATGAGGCGATTTTTTAACAAAATGACCTTGACCTTCGCCTGAATCACGTGATCTTGACCTCCAATCGTTTTGAAACCTCGGAAATCGATTCAGCACCTCAGAAAACCATAATATCGACACCAAGATCGTCAAAATCGGCTCATTAGTTACTGACATATGACACTTACCGTTTTAATGGATGCGGATGGCAGCCATCTTGGAAATATGCTAATTAGGACCCCGTGGGACATTTTTCCCCGCTGGCAACATAAAATTTCTTTAAGTAGATGTCCTAGGGGTGCTAAAAATCATTTTGGAATTTAGTTTTAGGTCGGGTGCATGGGAACCTATATCTCCTGCCATACTACTGTATCGAGGATACTGAATTAGCATTGTGGATTACAACATACACAGAGCAGATGTAGTGGCTAGACGAATGGGAGGGTGTTGCATCTACGTAAAAAAACACATACACATGTGAAGTGAAGGGAAACAATGAAACAGCATAAATGAACTGAACCTAACCATGTGCACATAGACAGACCACCAAACACCACAAAAGTTAATTCCAATTTGCTACAACTGGAAGTGTAAAACATATTGAAATTACTGAAATTCCAGCAACAAATATTCTAATTTTCAGAGATTTTAATTTCCCATTCATATCGTGGAAGAAAAATGACAAGTTATATATGTCGAGAAGTTTCATGGCAACATTACTAAAGACGAGAGAACCAAAGCAACACTGCTATTAGATATTATGGAACATTAAGCCCTTACCAGGAAATCTGTGAGGCCACGAGAAAGGAAAACAGTTTGAATTTAATCTTGACAATAACAACGAGATAATAATAAACAAAAAAGTAAGGCACACAAAGTTCTCCGACCAAAACCTCATTGATATACAATTGAAGTTAACACCCAGAGGTCCAAAAACGCATCCTAGAGAGGCAGCTGGAATATTTGAAGGCTTAAACGTAAATTCAAAGAAAGTAAATTGGGAAAATGTAAATAGAGATTTAAAAGAGGTAAATTAGGAATTGCTACTTCACGAGAAGACTCCACAAAAGATACTCTGTATAACAGAGACTGAAACCAAACCTATAGTACTGAAACATATTCCAGAGAGACAGGAAAGAAAACGTAGCAAGCTCAAGAGTAAAATCAAGACACTATTCAGGCAACGAAGACAAACCGTAAAACATCTCCACAGATGCAGAACTGATGCAGACACTCAAACTAGAAAGGAACTTGGCGAAATAGAAATGGACCTAAAGCAAACATTCATACATAAAACAAACGAGGAGGAAAACAAAGTAGCAGCAAACATAAAAAAAACCCAAAATACTTCTCCACGTTTGGGAAAAGGAAAATGCAGTGTAAGGAGAGTATTGGTCCGTTGATAGACGGGGAAGCCGAATACACAAATGACCCGAAAGAAATAAGTGGACTACTTAAGGAACAATTTAACTCTGTGTTTAACACCCCTAAGTCCGAGATGGAAGTGGAAAACCCAGACGAATTTTTCGACATAGATACAGATCAACCAAGAACAAATTCCGGCACAAACCTATTAATGGATTTCAAGTTCACGGAAGGAGATGTAATTACGGCCTTTTCACAGATGCGACGAGACAATTCAGCGCCAGGGCCAGACACATGCAATGCCACGTTTCTGAAGAAATGCAAAGAGAGTATTGCAAAACCGCTATACTTACTATGGAGGAAATCACTCGACACAGGACAAATTCCACTCCCTTAAAGAACGCGAACATTGCCTCCCTATGCCATTGGCTCTCACCTCACAACTTATAAAGTGTTTGAACGTATAATTAGAGGCAAAACTACCTACTACCTACAAGAAAAAGACTTATACAGCCGAAATCAACATGGCCTCAGGGGGGAAGATCATGTTTATCACAGCTACTAGACCACCAAGAGAAAAAATTAGAAACATTGTGTCAAGGACAAACATAGATGTAATATATATAGACCTTGCTAAATTCTTCGATAAATGTGATCATGGAATCATAGCACACAAACTTAAGAATACAGGAATTACTGGAAAGCTAGGAAGGTGGATATTTAATTTCTTGACACAAAGAGGGGTGGTAAACGGAGTTAAATCGGAAGTCTCGGAGAGCTCTGTTCCACAAGGGACAGTATTAGCTTCGTTGTTGTTCATAATAATGACTGCAGATATTGATGCAGATATTAAGGACAGTATTGCATCATGCTTCGCAGATGACACAAAGATATGTAAGGAAATACTGAACGAAGGTGACATAAGGAAATTACAAAACGACATTGAAACACTATTCCAGTGGGCAGAAGACAACAATATGAAGTTCAACGAAGAAAAATTCCAACTTCTAAGATATGGTAATAACAAGGAGCTACTAAAATAAGGGTACAAAACTATGCAAGCCAAACAGATAACACCAAATCCACAAGTCAGGGATTTTGGAGTAATAATGTCATCGGATGCAGAATTCAGAGAGCCAAAATTACAACGGCTAGAAAAATAATGGGAATCATCTGGAGGAGCTTCCGCAGCAGAAAAGCAAACATCATGCTCAAACTATGGAAAAGTCTAATCCTACCAATAATTGAATATTGCTCAGTATTCACAAACCCACACAGAAAACGAGACATTGAGAACATTAAAGCTATACAAAGGACTTTCACGTATCAGATAGAGGAAACGGAAGGTGAAAACTACTGGTCTCGACTACAATCCCTGGAACTCTACTCTCTCGAAAGAAGGCGCGAACGGTACACAATAATATGCATATAGAAAATACTTGAGGGCTCTGTCCGTAACCTTAGAAATGAAAGAGAAACACATTGGAATGAGAGAAGAGGCAGATTTTTTACGGTCCCAGCTGGGATGGGACAAGGGGCCATGAAAACGAGGATGGAAAATACCATCAGAATACGAGGCCCAAAGCTTTTCAATGTCCTACCAAAAGAAGTGAGGAATCTCCAACACACCGACCTGAATAAATTCAAGAACCAGCTGGACAGATTCCTGTGCAAAGTCCCTGACCAGCCAAGCGTGGCTGGCTACGAGGGCAGAAGGAGATCAGACAGCAATTCCCTCCTTCACCAAATTCAGAAAATGAGGTAGGAGGCTGCAGGGGGGTCGACCGCAGGTCGATCCTGAACCGTCGTTCAAACTCACTTAAGGTATGACCTAAAGTAAGTGTATATAATATATATATATATATAATATATAATATATATATATATATATAATATATATATACATATATCGGGTGGCCCCAAAAAAACGCCTTGAGGTTTGAACATCAATAATTTTAAAAATATGCAGTTCACACTTTCAAAATTTACATAACTTTTACCTCAATCTATTGATAAGCCATCATAAAACGTTCAGACCTCTACATAAAATTCTTTTTCCACAGCTGAAGGAACAATGAGGTATTGTGAAAAAAAAATATCATCATGAACTGAAAAAAATTTATTATTCAAATCTTAACAAATATGATGAATATGTCCGCCGTCCTGCTTGAAACGGACATGTTATGTGCCTTGAAAAGTGGACGTTCAATTCTACCAGTTCAGGTTTAAGTTTTGGTTTTTGGCTAAAAATATAATAGTTACCCCTTTTTCTTTGATGTATTCAATCTGACGTGAAGGCAGCGAGTCTTTTGCTTATATTGAGGTTTTAAATGTAGCAGGGCTAGGCTGCTTTAAACCGTAGATCCATGTCCCAAAGCTGGATCCTGTCTGCTTTGCAGATAGCTGGTGAGGGAAGCTATATTTATGGGACCTCTTTGCGAGTGACCCGTTGCCCACATTTCAGTTGTAGCAAATTGGAATTAACTTTTTGTGGTGTTTGATTTGTTTCCCTCCACTTCACATGTGTATGTGTTTTTTTACGTAGATGCAACCACCTCCCATTCGTCTAGCCACTACATCTGCTCTGTGTATGTTGTAATCCACAATGCTAATTCAGTATCCTCGATACAGTAGTATGGCAGGAGATATAGGTTCCCATGCACCCGACATAAAACTAATTCCAAAATGATTTTTAGCACCCCTTGGACATCTACTTAAAGAAATTTTATGTTGCCAGCGGGGAAAAATGTCCCACGGGGTCCTAATTAGCATATTTCCAAGATGGCTGCCATCCGCATCCATTAAAACGGTAAGTGTCATATGTCAGTAACTAATGAGCCGATTTTGACGATCTTGGTGTCGATATTATGGTTTTCTGAGGTGCTGAATCGATTTCCGAGGATTCAAAACGATTGGAGGTCAAGATCACGTGATTCAGGCGAAGGTCAAGGTCATTTTGTTAAAAAATCGACTCATTTTCATTTTCCGACATGCATTATTCCGGTGATGGTGATATGCAAAGACTATATCATATAACTATATGTGTATAGCGAATTAATACCAGCTTAGCAATAGTGATAGTGGACAGTCAAGCTTAATTAACCATGGTGAAAAAGAAGAGGAAAAGTGTACACAGTTCAGATGCGCCTGAACCCTCTGTGAAACAGAAGTGTCTTACCTCCACTTGCGTGTTGCACACCCCAAGGTACCTGATGATAATCCCTTCACCTGTTTCAGTTCTGTCAAATGTGTGCCGTCAGAGAAGTTGTCATATTTACTTGAGATCCGTGATAGAAGAGCTGGCTGAGCCACTTTATTCTCCCCATGGTATGAAAGCTGTATGTGATCTGCTGCCAGAAACTCTGGATGGTCTCTATTTGGAGAGAACTGGTTACCACAGGCGCTGTTACCAAGACTTCACAACGCACCTGGATCGATTGAAGAATCCATCTGCTGATGCTTCAACCGCGCCATCAACATCACAGAGGCGCCACTCTCCTCGCAAGCAGAAATCTGCAGATGCTGATCCTGACAAATTTCACCAGATGAATGCATTTTCTGTGAGAAGAATGAAATCAAAGTGAATGGCAAGACTCAGAGGCCAACTCGCAGCTTTACAGCTTGGAAGAAGGAGTCAGGATGGAAGAAAATCGAACCTATGACAGAAGCTCTCGGAAACAGCCGTCTGTACCGTAAAGTCAAGGTCATGGATCTCTTTGCAGCTAAAGCTCGCTACCATGACTTTTGTTACCACCACTTCTTTGTGACTACCACAATCATAAACAGAAGCTGGAGAAGAAGGATGAGTCTGACACGGAGCAAGCTCGGAAGACTGCTGCTCACAACGCAGTATACAATGTCGTGAAGGAGCTGCTGAAGACCCAGGTCATAGACAACCAACAGGTCCTGCCCCTCAGTACTGTTCGTGACCGCTACGTCATTGAGCTCGATGTGCAGAGTACAAATTGAAAGCGGCGCAGCCATGCTCACTACTCGTACGATATGTGACAGCTACGAGTAGCCTAATAAGCGTATACTGTTGCATCCTAAATAATAATAATACCTTTTGATAGTGGTAATATTTTAGCTAATATTGTGGTTAGTGAAAGGGAGGTAATGCGCTATATTGATAAAAAGAAAATGCGTAGTCACCAGGGCCGGATTCCATATATCCCATACAACTAAAAGAATTAAAAGAAAGCATTGTTGGCCGCTAACAAAGATTTTTAATGCGTCTATTTCTGAGGGGTGTGTAAAAGATAATTTTCAAGTTATCAAATGTAACACCTATCTTTAAAAAAGGCGATAAAGTTGCCGGAGGAAACTATAGGTCAATCAGTTTAACGTCTGTTGTAGGTAAGCTTCTGGAATCAATAATTAGGGATCGTATAGTCGAACACTTAGAATTGCATAACTTGATTAGAAACATGCAGCACTGTTTTACACGAAACAAATCTTGCTCAACTAATTTTAGAATTTTTTCAAAGCGGGGTTGAAGTATACGACAGCCATCAAGCGGTAGATGTCCTGTATTTAGATACCGCACAAAGACTCATTGAAAAAAACTAAGGATCATAGAATCAGGGGTGTAGTAATAAATTGGATAGAAGAGTGGCTGCGAGGTAGTAAACATAGGGTGGTCGTTGATGGAGCGGAGTCGTCTTGGGCTATTGTAGCGAGTGCGTTCCTCAGGGTTCTGTATTGGGCACCTTGCTTTTTCTTATATATATTAACGATTTAGATGTCGGCCTAGTCAGTACAGTTTCAAAGTTTGCGGATGACACGAAGTTGGGTGGTAGGGCGATCAATAACGAACATAGAGCTAAAATCCAGGAAGATCTGAATAAAATCGTAGATTGGTCAGTCACATGGCAAATGAGATTTAACGTCGATAAGGCAAAATTTTACATATAGGTTCGCGTAACGGTAATTTTGTGTATAGTATATCAGGAAAGAGTTGGCAAGCGTAGAACAGTAAAAAGATTTAGGAGGTATAGTCACTGGTGATTTAAAAGTAGCGAAACAAAGTACAGCAGCGGTTAATAAAGCGAACAAAGTGCTAGATTTTATAGCTCGGAATTTTGAGTACAAATCGAGCGATATTAGTGTTCCTTTTTATAAATCATTAGTTAGACCCCATTTGGAGTACGCGATCCAATTTTGGAATCCGCATATGCGAAAAGATATAGACAAAATAGAAAGAGTTCAAAGACGAGCAACTAAGATGATTCCGTCGCTTAGGTCGAAGTTTTAAAAATTACACAGCTGAACAAAAAAAATTTTTGTTTCGTTGCAAAGGAAATTCGTACGAATTTAGGGTATTTTGGGGTTGCTGAATTCCAAAATGAAAGTAGTTTTTCCGATTTGGCTCTAGTTCTTGAGATAATGAATACCCTCAATTAATAGGAAACGTAACCATAACGCGTGCATATGGGAAACTACCGGAACATTCTAGATGTGAGACACGCGAATATTCGGGACTTCTTCCTTACTTCAGCCAAGATGAAGAACTTGTATACTGCAATAACATCCCTGGACTTGTTCTTCAAATGGGACTGGAATATCGACCAGGAGATTGGCGGCTTTTTATAGACAGCTCCAGTAGAAGCTTGAAATGTGTTTTATTGCACAATGGTAACCGATATGCATCTCTTCCATTTGCTCACTCAACAAAACTTAAAGAAGAATATGAAAATATCAAAATGGTCCTGCAGAAACTCTGCTATCATGAGCACCAGATGCCTATTTGTGTTGATCTAAAGATAGTAAACTTCTTGCTTGGGCAGCAAAGTGGATATACGAAGTACCCTTGTTTCATCTGTTTATGGGATAGTAGGGCAAGGCAAGATCATTGGAAAAAAGTGACATGGCCTTCAAGAGAAAACATGACTGTAGGTGCAGCGAACATCATTAACGAGCTTTGGTTGACAGGGAAAAAATCATCCTCCCACCACTTCATATCAAGCTGGGACTAATGAAACAATTTGTTAAGGCCTTGGACAAAGATGGCGATTGCTTCAAATACATTTGTAGATCGTTCCCTGGACTAAGTATGGCAAAACTAAAAGCTGGAATCTTTGATGGCCTTCAATCCGTACACTTATCAAGGATTCTAATTTCACAAAATTTATGAATGGTGTTGAAGCTTCTGCCTGGTGCAGTTATGTCTCAGTTGTCAAGAAACTTCTTGGGTAACCACAAAGCAGACAATTATGAAGAACTGGTACAAAACATGCTCACAAACTTTGAAAAGTTGGGTACTAATATGAGCATAAAGGTACACTTTCTCCACAGCCACTTACACAGATTTCCGGATAATCTTGGTGATTTTAGCGAGGAACAAGGGAGAGGTTTCATCAAGATATCAAGGTGATGGAGGAAAGGTATCAAGGCAGATGGGACAGTCACATGATGGCAGACTATTGCTGGAACCTCCAACGTGATTGTCCTGATAACCCACATAAAAGAGAATCGTACAAACAGAGATTTACTATACATTAATTGTAATTATGCGAATCAGCTTACTGTGTTTATCTGTTATTATACCGAATAAAATGCCATTATGTATTTCATGTGTTTACTTTTGTATGATTTGAGACAATTTCAATGCGATTTGTAAGTAGGCTCCGCCTGAACATTAAATTTTTTGCATTTTTACGTGTTTCAATGGGTACCAATTATCTCATAAATTAGAGCCAATCTAGCACAACCGATGTCATATTCGGAATCAGCACCACAAAGTTACCCCAAAATCACTCTAATATGATTGGCAATAAAATGAGTGTTGACCAGTGTTATGAATGGTCTCGATAACGTAAATAGAGATAGCCTTTTCGAAATATCACATTATAGTAGAACTAGAAATAACGTAAGTAAGCTGACGAGTAGAAGGTTCGAGACAGCAGTTGCCAAAAACTCTTTTACGCATAGAATAATAAATAGCTGGAGTAGATTGCCGGTAGAGGTAATTAGAAGCACCAGGCTGCAAATTACAATACTTACAGAATTTAGCTACCGAATCCAGCATAGATATTATATGCCTAACGGAAACACACTTGCATTAATCCGAAAAAGGCTGTGAAAACAGTAGTATGGCAGGAGATATAGGTTCCCATGCACCCCCCTAAAACTAAATTCCAAAATGATTTTTAGCACCCCTAGGACATCTACTTAAAGAATTTTTATGTTGCCAGCGGGGAAAAAATGTTCCACGGGGTCCTAATTAGCATATTTCCAAGATGGCTGCCATCCGCATCCATTAAAACGCTAAGTGTCATATGTCAGTAACTAATGAGCCGATTTTGACGCTCTTGGTGTCGATATTATGGTTTTCTGAGGTGCTGAATCGATTTCCGAGGTTTCAAAACGATTGGAGGTCAAGGTCACGTGATTCAGGCGAAGGTCAAGGTAATTTGTTAAAAAATCGCCTCATTTTCATTTTCCGACATGCATTATTTTTGACCCAGCACCCATAGATATGGTGATAGAAGCTTACTTATTGCTTTAAAAACTTTTCATATTATCCCAACTAACAAGACAATTTGAGGTCAACGTCATGGGGTTATGGTCATCTTCAAGGTCATAGGATGTGTCAGTTAGGGACACAGCGCATTGACCTCCGTGCTTGTGATGACAATTTGTGACTATAATAACTCCTGAACCAGACATCATAGAAGATAACTGAGCCCTTTTATATTTATTATTTTATATGTATTATCTATTATAAGTGACATTGTAGCAAAGTCTAAGAGTCATCCTCAGCATCCATGAGATCATCATCATCTATTTCCATAATCCCCTCTGGATACGGCTCAGCATCTTCGCACTCTTGCTGGCCCTCATCACTTTCAGCGTCATCAGTGTCCAACAGGTCAACGAATGATGGGGGCAAGATAGGGCCAATTGACCACACAGGCTCCAGCAACCCCTCCCCTCTCTTCAGCCACCCTTGACCCTCGTCATACGGTTTGGGGCGCTCGAAGATAGGCTCAGCAGCACGCCTGTAGCAGGCCACACGGTGGTTGACTTGCTGTACATGAGGGACGAGCGAGTCCTGGCAGGGAGGCAGGCGAACCATGTCAACCTTTGACTTGGAGTTGAGCGTGTGGTCCTCTCCCACCATCTTCATGAGCAGCTTGCTCCTCACCACGTTCACAGAACTCTCACGGGCTTGACCATACATGGCGCAGGTGAAGGCCTCCAACTGCTCCTGCACCTCTGGGGCCACCCTCCACGCCACGCCGAGCTGCCTGTAACACAGTACATGAGATACGATCACTACTACAATTAATTTGAAACAACACGTCTATGTGAATATGCAATTGTTGAGATGCAAGTGTAATTTACCTGAAAGCCTTGTGGAACTTGGGGTTCTTCTGGAGCTTCTTCAGTGGTGCCACCTCCCCCTTGCCCTTGAAGGCGCTGGTACAGTCCTCCCCCGAGAAAACATAGAAGCCAAGGAGGGTGGAACACCAATCCTTGCCCAGTTCACCTGCCAGCTCGCTGATGTTGATGAGCTGTCGGTGTTTGCCCGTGCCAGTGTCAAGGTAGACAGTGAGGGCGAGCTCGTTTGCATGGAGGAGGAGAATAAAAAGATGTCTGAGTCGGGCGTACGCACAACCGCTGACTTGAAGCTTGGGGTAGCATCAGGCGTTGTCTCCTGGATCATGATGCCCCCAGCACTGTTGACCACGTTCGAGCCATGGATGTTCGTGGTGATCTTGTTGAGATTGTCCCTCACTGTGGAACACAGCATTGCCCTCGCCACAGATGATCTGAGGAGTAAGATAAGTTGAATCCTCGTCCAGTGCCTTGGCTATGGCTGTCTCCAGCTCTAACCCGAAGTCGTAAGACTCACAGTGACCCAGTCGGTTCAAGATCGTCGTCAACTGCTTACTGCGGTAGAGGTGTCGGACAGTTGTGCACAAGAACATATGCTTCCACAACTTCCACTGTCCATTAGTCACTGCTCGACAGAGGTCCTGTCCGATAGAGTAGACAAGCCGGCGCGTCCTCTCACACTTCTCCACCTCAGGGCACAGCCAGAGAGGCCAAGGTTGAGGAATCCCTTGAGCTCCTCAGTCAACTCCTCCCCAGCTCGCTTGTCACACTCGTCAGCAGTGGGTGGCAAGGGCAGATCAGCTGACTCCTCGAAAGCCTTTTGGATCACCTGTCGCAAGTACAGAGCAGTGTCCTTCAACTGATCGGCTGTCCTCAACTTGTCCTTCAACTGATCGGCTGTCCCCAACTGATAGGAACATGCTATCGCATCAGCTAGGGTGATGCTAGCGCTGTATACTAGCCAGAATGAGAAGCAACTTCGCTCCTTGAGAGCCACTTTTGAGAAGGAAAGGTGTTCGCCTAGTTCCTCGTCCTTCTCAAGCCTTGCCATGAGCTTTACAGACCTGTAGTCGGTGTTGGGCGCTCCTTGCACATCGAGCTCAATGACGTAGATGTCACGAACAGTACTGAGGGGCAGGACCTGTTGGTTGTCTATGACCTGGGTCTTCAGCAGCTCCTTCACGACATTGTATACTGCGTTGTGAGCAGCAGTCTTCCGAGCTTGCTCCGTGTCAGACTCATCCTTCTTCTCCAGCTTCTGTTTATGATTGTGGTAGTCACAAAAGAAGTGGTGGTAACAAAAGTCATGGTAGCGAGCCTTAGCTGCAAAGAGATCCATGACCTTGACTTTACTGTACAGACAGCTGTTTCCGAGAGCTTCTGTCATAGGTTCGATTTTCTTCCATCCTGACTCCTTCTTCCAAGCTGTAAAGCTGCGAGTTGGCCTCTGAGTCTTGCCATTCACTTTGATTTCATTCTTCTCACAGAAAATGCATTCATCTGGTGGAAATTTGTCAGGATCAGCATCTGCATATTTCTACTTGCGAGGAGAGTGGCGCCTCTGTGATGTTGATGGCGCGGTTGAAGCATCAGCAGATGAATTCTTCAATCGATCCAGGTGCGTTGTGAAGTCTTGGTAACAGCGCCTGTGGTAACCAGTTCTCTCCAAATAGAGACCATCTAGAGTTTCTGGCAGCAGATCACATACAGCTTTCATACGATGGGGAGAATCAAGTGGCTCAGCCAGTCTTCTATCACGGATCTCAAGTAAATATGACAACTTCTCTGACGGCACACATTTGACAGAACTGAAACAGGTGAAGGGATTATCATCAGATACCTTGGGGATGTGCAACACGCAAGTGGAGGTAAGACACTTCTGTTTCACAGAGGGTTCAGGCGCATCTGAACTGTGTACACTTTTCCTCTTCTTTTTCACCATGGTTAATTAAGCTTGACTGTCCACTATCACTATTGCTAAGCTGGTATTAATTCGCTATACACATATAGTTATATGATATAGTCTTTGCATATCACCATCACCGGAATCAAGCATTCACTGTTGAAGCAGCATGCACCTTCACCAATAGATCTAGAAAAAGAGAAGTATACATGTAAATATCAATACACATATACATATAATAATACGAATAATATGATAATAAGAAAAGTTTTTAAAGCAATAAGTAAGCTTCTATCACCATATCTATGGGAGCTGGGTCAAAAATAATACATGTCGGAAAATGAAAGATGAAGCGATTCTTGAATAAAATGACTGACTCATGCCCTTGGAGCATGACCATGACCTCTAATTACTTCTAAACCACCACCAATCGATTTCATGACCCTGAAAGCATAAATATAGACTCTAAGTTTGCATCCCTGGTTATATTTTCAGATTTCCATAATTTTCGGTCCATATCCAAAACCTAGTGGGTGGGGTCAAGTATTGAGCCATAACTCAAAATTAAAGCGCTATATAACAATTTTTAAAATAGATTTATTAGTTGGGATAATGAAGGAAATTTCTAAAGCAATAAGGAAGCTTCTATCACCATATCTATGGGAGCTGGGTCAAAAATAATGCATGTCGGAAAATGAAAATGAGGCGATTTTTTAACAAAATGACCTTGACCTTCGCCTGAATCACGTGATCTTGACCTCCAATCGTTTTGAAACCTCGGAAATCGATTCAGCACCTCAGAAAACCATAATATCGACACCAAGATCGTCAAAATCGGCTCATTAGTTACTGACATATGACACTTACCGTTTTAATGGATGCGGATGGCAGCCATCTTGGAAATATGCTAATTAGGACCCCGTGGGACATTTTTCCCCGCTGGCAACATAAAATTTCTTTAAGTAGATGTCCTAGGGGTGCTAAAAATCATTTTGGAATTTAGTTTTAGGTCGGGTGCATGGGAACCTATATCTCCTGCCATACTACTGTATCGAGGATACTGAATTAGCATTGTGGATTACAACATACACAGAGCAGATGTAGTGGCTAGACGAATGGGAGGGTGTTGCATCTACGTAAAAAAACACATACACATGTGAAGTGAAGGGAAACAAATCAAACAGCATAAATGAACTGAACCTAACCATTGTGCACATAGACAGACCACCAAACACCACAAAAAGTTAATTCCAATTTGCTACAACTGAAGTGTAAAACATATTGAAATTACTTGAAATTCCAGCAACAAATATTCTAATTTTCAGAGATTTTAATTTCCCATTCATATCGTGGAAGAAAAATGACAAAGTTATATATGTCGAGAAGTTTCATGGCAACATTACTAAAGACGAGAGAACCAAAGCAACACTGCTATTAGATATTATGGAACATTAAGCCCTTACCCAGGAAATCTGTGAGGCCACGAGAAAGGAGAACAGTTTGAATTTAATCTTGACAAATAACAACGAGATAATAATAAACAAAAAAGTAAGGCACACAAAGTTCTCCGACCATAACCTCATTGATATACAATTGAAGTTAACACCCAGAGGTCCAAAAACGCATCCTAGAGAGGCAGCTGGAATATTTGAAGGCTTAAACGTAAATTCAAAGAAGTAAATTGGGAAAATGTAATAGAGATTTAAAAGAGGTAAATTAGGAATTGCTACTTCACGAGAAGACTCCACAAAAGATACTCTGTATAACAGAGACTGAAACCAAACCTATAGTACTGAAACATATTCCAGAGAGACAGGAAAGAAAACGTAGCAAGCTCAAGAGTAAAATCAAGACACTATTCAGGCAACGAAGACAAACCGTAAAACATCTCCACAGATGCAGAACTGATGCAGACACTCAAACTAGAAAGGAAACTTGGCGAAATAGAAATGGACCTAAAGCAAACATTCATACATAAAACAAACGAGGAGGAAAACAAAGTAGCAGCAAACATAAAAAATAACCCAAAATACTTCTCCACGTTTGCGAAAAGGAAAATGCAGTGTAAGGAGAGTATTGGTCCGTTGATAGACGGGGAAGCCGAATACACAAATGACCCGAAAGAAATAAGTGGACTACTTAAGGAACAATTTAACTCTGTGTTTAACACCCCTAAGTCCGAGATGGAAGTGGAAAACCCAGACGAATTTTTCGACATAGATACAGATCAACCAAGAACAAATTCCGGCACAAACCTATTAATGGATTTCAAGTTCACGGAAGGAGATGTAATTACGGCCTTTTCACAGATGCGACGAGACAATTCAGCGCCAGGGCCAGACACATGCAATGCCACGTTTCTGAAGAAATGCAAAGAGAGTATTGCAAAACCGCTATACTTACTATGGAGGAAATCACTCGACACAGGACAAATTCCACTCCCCTTAAAGAACGCGAACATTGCCTCCCTATGCCATTGGCTCTCACCTCACAACTTATAAAGTGTTTTGAACGTATAATTAGAGGCAAAACTACCTACTACCTACAAGAAAAAGACTTATACAGCCGAAATCAACATGGCCTCAGGGCGGGAAGATCATGTTTATCACAGCTACTAGACCACCAAGAGAAAAAATTAGAAACATTGTGTCAAGGACAAACATAGATGTAATATATAGACCTTGCTAAATTCTTCGATAAATGTGATCATGGAATCATAGCACACAAACTTAAGAATACAGGAATTACTGGAAAGCTAGGAAGGTGGATATTTAATTTCTTGACACAAAGAGGGGTGGTAAACGGAGTTAAATCGGAAGTCTCGGAGAGCTCTGTTCCACAAGGGACAGTATTAGCTTCGTTGTTGTTCATAATAATGACTGCAGATATTGATGCAGATATTAAGGACAGTATTGCATCATGCTTCGCAGATGACACAAAGATATGTAAGGAAATACTGAACGAAGGTGACATAAGGAAATTACAAAACGACATTGAAACACTATTCCAGTGGGCAGAAGACAACAATATGAAGTTCAACGAAGAAAAATTCCAACTTCTAAGATATGGTAATAACGAGGAGCTACTAAAATAAGGGTACAAAACTATGCAAGCCAAACAGATAACACCAAATCCACAAGTCAGGGATTTTGGAGTAATAATGTCATCGGATGCAGAATTCAGAGAGCCAAAATTACAACGGCTAGAAAAATAATGGGAATCATCTGGAGGAGCTTCCGCAGCAGAAAAGCAAACATCATGCTCAAACTATGGAAAAGTCTAATCCTACCAATAATTGAATATTGCTCAGTATTCACAAACCCACACAGAAAACGAGACATTGCGAACATTAAAGCTATACAAAGGACTTTCACGTATCAGATAGAGGAAACGGAAGGTGAAAACTACTGGTCTCGACTACAATCCCTGGAACTCTACTCTCTCGAAAGAAGGCGCGAACGGTACACAATAATATGCATATAGAAAATACTTGAGGGCTCTGTCCGTAACCTTAGAAATGAAAGAGAAACACATTGGAATGAGAGAAGAGGCAGATTTTTTACGGTCCCAGCTGGGATGGGACAAGGGGCCATGAAAACGAGGATGGAAAATACCATCAGAATACGAGGCCCAAAGCTTTTCAATGTCCTACCAAAAGAAGTGAGGAATCTCCAACACACCGACCTGAATAAATTCAAGAACCAGCTGGACAGATTCCTGTGCAAAGTCCCTGACCAGCCAAGCGTGGCTGGCTACGAGGGCAGAAGGAGATCAGACAGCAATTCCCTCCTTCACCAAATTCAGAAAATGAGGTGTGCCTCGGTGGCGTGAAGGAGTCCTTCACAGCCGTCGCCACTTCACGGCGATGTGACACTCTTCCCCGGCGAGCCGTTTCTTTCGAGATGCTGAACTGATTGAGGTCTGCTGGTGGATCCACCGAACGTGTGATAGCAGCCACAATGCTTACTACCTATGTAGAGAATGGAAAGTGGAAAGGAAACTGTCAAGAATACATGTGGGTTACGGGACACTTTAAAACTGACGCTATCGATGAATACTATACACAATACGCACCTGATTATTGGACATGCGGAAACGATCAGTCACTTCCATGACAGCAGGTGCATTAAGGATGCGGCGAGGAAGATTGACAGACACACTTGGCTCTTTCGGCAGGGGGAACGCTAGTTCTGTCTCCGACTCTCCTGACATGCCAGTATCATCATTCTCCATGGCCTCATCTCCGGTTTCGTATGCACACTTTGAGGTTTGCAGCTCCTGGCGAGGACGTTTTCTTCCTTCCTGTAGCTTTCTTTTTACAGCGAAAACTTTATCGTTCCCGCTCATCGTTGCCACCCGATGACCACGTTGATCGAGGTAGAAGTCAATGTCTTCTTTCTTGGCCTTGTCGGACAGCAGTCGATTCTTCTTTATATCTTCGACAGCGTCAGATGCACCGATATCCCACAGCTTGTCCACACTGTCCGAAAACTTCTGCCGTTTTCCTCCGGCGTCAGTTTCTCGTTTTCTGCTCTTTTGGAGTAAGTGCCACTCTTTCCACAATGCCTCTAGCTTCCGTTCACAGTTGAGCTTTGTGATTGTTTTAATGCGGGCCATGTTCCAAAACTTTAAGACGTTGTTTACGGTTTCTTTGAATGCGTCTTTCCTGTTAGCAGTGTACTGGATAACACTGAAGAAGTATTGCAAAACCTGCCGTGTTGTTGGCAATTTGCTACCACTGATGGAGGACGACGGTTGGCCAACTAAAAAAATTTCCGAGGCCGATCTTAGAGAAGGTAGCGATGTTATTTTCGCCTGTCCTTTTGATGACTCTCTATTTGTAGCTTCAAGAGTTCTTCCAGTTATGGTTGCCATCGATTTGTCCATGACAAAGGATGAGGAACTCAGACAGAATTTCAAAATGTTATGATCTGCAAAAAAAGAAATAGGTTAGGTACCTGGCACAGGCATAGTGCATTTTCTAATTACCTATATACATTATACATTCCGCCCGGGTATGGTGACTCATTTTTTTGAAAAGTATAGGTGATCGTGTTTTTTCCCATTATTTGGCACTATACTAGCACATTGGTATTACCTGTATACAGGCACAACCTTTAAACCGTTAGTCGTATGACATTGGCAGGCACACCAAACGACTTCTCTCATTAAGAGGATTCAGAAAACATCCCTACTTAATGATTTATCTTGATTCAGTAAAAAGTTAAAAAGTACGCATTTAAAAAAAAAAACTAGTAATTTCAAGGTCGATGCGAGACCCCTAAATATTGATCAATTTTTGTAAAAATGGTACCAATGTGCTAGTATAGTGCCAAATAATGGGAAAAACCACGATCACCTATACTTTTCAAAAAAATTGAAAAGTGGGTCACCCTAATGGAGATCGAGTGTGATGAGTGTCACAAATGTGGTAAACGGACATACGTTTTTAAAACGATTGCCCACGATATCCCTGTGAAACTCTTTGTGTCCTATACTATCAATTTAGCAGACAAGTTAAAAAAAATGACTGTGTATATTCTTGCCCATAACGACGCAAAATTTTACACACAGTTCCTTTATAAGGAGTTGCTTGAGCAGGAGTCATCTGAGATATTTACAGGTGATCCCTTGAAAAGAGGAAACAAACTTATACAGATGGAAATAAGAGGTAATGTACAGTTTAAAGACACTTTATTATTCACACCTTGTAGCCGCTGAAGTTTCAAAAGGATATTTCCCTTACACATTCCTCACTAGCGAAACTTTAAATTACGTAGGACTACCTCCACCCAAACGTTACTTTAACTATGAATGTATGAGTACTGAAGAACATGAAGATTTTCTACAGATCTACAGAAGCTAAGGCTAGCAAAGACTCTAACATCCACTCAAATGATAGCCCGAGATCCACTCTAAGGATAGCCCGAGAGGACCGCCACTACAACAGTTTTAATGAATCTAATCCTTATAATATAGCTGATGAATGTGAGCGTTATTGCGTGAATGATGTGCGGGTGCTTAGAGTATGTTTCCATGTCTTTAGAAGAATGTACATAGACCGTTTCAAATGCGATCCGTTGCAAGTCGCAACCACGATCGCCTCATTATGTTTTACGGTGTTCAAGTATAACTTCATGCCTAAAGAACCTTAGCCATCATTCACAGAAACAATCCCCGCAGTTATGGGCAAAAGGCTCTTTACTGGTTCATACACATACAGCAGCAGACAGGTGTATACATAAAGAATGTCCGCAACACGGGGGAAGTACCCAGTAAGGTTAATGGTCATGTTTTTTGGGATGATGGTCTGAGCGGCATCCGTGCCACTGGTGAGAAGACTGTGTACTCCTTTAACGGTTGCTGGTGGCACGGATACCCCCATCCTGGGTGTGGAATCGTAGGAGATATCCACGGTAGATCTGCCGACAGTCTTGCATGGACCCGCACCCGCGATCAACTTATAGGCTCCCATTTCACTCACAAGGTCTTGTGGGAGCATGAGTATGGTGCACGGATGGCAACGGATGGACAGTACCGTGAAGAAATAAACATGATCAAGCGTTCATTGGTGCTAGATCCTCTCAAATGCGGTGATAGCTTGCTCAGAGGGCGTACAAATCCCTTGAAGCTATACTTTCTGCCTACGGAGGGCGTGAAACTCCATTACTATGACTTCTGTTCTTTATATCCAAACGTGATGAAAAACAATCCGTACCCGGTGAGTGCACCTGAAAAACTGGTTGGACCTGACCTGCCTCCGCATCGAGGTGTTCTTTACAAATTTGAACGTGTACTATTTCGGCCTTTCTTTCGTAGATGTGCTCCCCCCACGCGATTTATGGATGCCGATCATACCCGTCGTTATAGATCACACGCTTATGTTTCCCTTGTGTGTGAAGTGCGCAGAGGAGAACAATGGGGATTGTAATCATACAACCAACCAGCGTAAGATGAGAGGTGTATATACAAGCCCTGAGCTGGACCTGGCCGTCCGCCATGGCTAAAGAATATTGAAGATACATGAGGTGTGGAGGTTTCAGAAGCTCCCCAACCTTTTCACGCCATATATAAATGCTTTTTTGAAGGATAAGGTAGAAGCATCAGGGTATCCGCGTGGAGTTGATACCGAAGATGAAAAATCGGCTTATTTTCAACTTTACCGTGACCGTGAAAGTATACAGCTTGACTGTTTCCAAATTGTAAAGAACCCAGGCAAGCGCTTTAGCGCAAAGTTGTGTCTAAACAGTCTTTGGGGGAAATTTGCACAGAATACTGGCAAGGGGAACGTTCATTTGGCACAAAGTTATAATGAAGTGTGGGATTATGCCAACGCTCCCGATAAAGAGGTCATGAAGATCGTGAATGTAGGTAATACTTACATAATAAAGTACAACAATACCAAAATGGCCACAGATACCTCACGGGTTGCAAACATACCTGCAGCCAGCTTCACAACGGCATACGTACGCATCAAACTTTGGGGCCTATTGCATTCTCTTGGTCGGAGGGTTCTGTACGCCGATACAGAGAGTGTAATATTCACAGCGAGGGAGGGTGAATACATGCCTCCTATTGGTGAATTCCTCGGGGAGTTGACTGATGAGATCAAGGATGAGTATGGAGATATCGCATACGCCGACTCTTTTGTCTCAACAGGACCAAAAACTTATGGGGTACGGGTGAGGGTGGGGGAGGAAATGAAATATATCGTGAAGGCTAAGGGTATCATGCTCAACCAGGCGAATCGGCTGGTCATTAACTTTGATTCGTTGAAGGATCTAGTGTGCTTGGATGATGATGAGGGCGACCAGCCATCCCAACTAACTGCAGGGACCCACAATTTTCGGGGGCAGAAGTTGGAGTTGTGAAGGAACTTAGGGGTACGAAGGTGTGCCGTAACACCTATACGAAACTTTACCAGGTGTCTGGTACCTATGATACCGTATCCTTTGGATACCATAATCCTTGATTGTTTTATATATATATATATATATATATATGTAAAGAACGACGCTTGTGTAGAAGAGCGTTCCGCACAAGATGAGGAGGGAGAACGAGCAAATGAAAACTGAGCTACCTCCCGGGAATTGAACCCGGGATCATCCAATTGCCGGTCGGATATGTTAACCACTACACAAAGGACTCCGATTAGTCAGTACTCGTAATTCTACATACGAGCGGAATCTAATGCCCTGAGGGGGCACCTTCGCATGCTGTAGATATATACATTTTAACTGCAAACACACAGCATAATTAATGTAAAGAACGACGCTTGTGTAGAAGAGCGTTCCGCACAAGATGAGGAGGGAGAACGAGCAAATGAAAAATGAGGTACCTCCCGGGAATCGAACCCGAGATCATCCAATTGCCGGTCGGATATGTTAACCACTACACCAAGGATCCCGATTAGTCAGTACTCGTAATTCTCCTACATACGAGCGGAATCAAATGCCCTGAGGGGGCACATTCGCATGCCGTACATATATACATTTTAACTGCAAACAACATACAGTATAATTAATGTAAAGAACGACGCTTGTGTAGAAGAGCGTTCTGGACAAGATGAGGAGGGAGAACGAGCAAATGAAAAATGAGGTACCTCCCGGAAATCGAACCAGGGATCATCCAATTGTCGGTCGGATATGTTAACCACTAAACCGACCGGCAATTGGATGATCCCGGGTTCGATTCCCGGGAGGTACCTCATTTTTCATTTGCTCGTTCTCCCTCCTCATCTTGTGCGGAACGCTCTTCTACACAAGCGTCGTTCTTTACATTAATTATACTGTGTTGTTTGCAGTTAAAATGTATATATATATATATATATATATATATACCTTTAATAATCCGTTTATTAAAAAATCGTGTTTCAATTAGCGTTTCAGTTTCTCCTTTGTGTGTGAGTGTGTGTGTGTGTGTGTACAGGAGAAAATTCTAACCTCCGCCACCTGTATGATCGGTCACGTGCCTCCTGCTACTACCTGAGCATATCTCTACCCTTCGTGCTCAGTTGACGTCTGACGTTAATGTCTGACGTTACTTTGATGTCTGACGTTAATTTGAAGAAGTCCCACGTAGAAGAAAAACAGTAATGGCTACCTTTAATATTTGCGTGTTCGACGTTTATGAAGTGGTATTCGGCAAAGTGTGAAGATATGGTTACTGAAAGACCCTATTTCACCCTCCTTTGATACTTTTAAGGCTACATTGACCCGTGCGAGGCTTGAGGAAGGAGAGGCACAAATACTCTACGGCTATTCTGGCGAGAGCATTACAGGGTTTCGTTGTACATGCGATGTATTGAAATATGTTGTAGACCTAAATTTTATAAAAGCTTACATAACCGTGAAGTGGAGGAAACAACACGTGCCGAAGATAAGCAACGGTTATGGTTAGTAAGTCTTGTTGATGAGTGGCGTTACAAGCGATATTATGTCATGCTGCATCATACCGAATACTCGTACCCTGCGGCTGAGAATGTAAATCTTGTCATATTGGAGAATTTGAAGTATTTTTATCACTACATTAATATATATCGTGACGAGGTTTGCAGTGAGGTTGTAGCTAAAGGCCTGCATGAGTTTTTAACAGAATTTAGAGATGAGTATCGCCTACTAGGCAAAAAGGAAAAATATGGGCATATGTTTCTCTCAAATAGTGCGCCGGAGTGTGAATAAAATGTGTTTAGCTCGTGAAAATGAAAGAAAATATCTGGTACGTATTTCGGGGAGTGGGAGTGATAAAACATTAAAACCGATATTACTTCATGTGTCGGAAAAATTCTCTGAACGATTGCCCAGTATAATAGGGTACAAGTATTCTCTTTCACGTTGGAACAACACCGTACACGTTTCATCAGCTTACGGTGTGACTCACTCCACACCTCCCATCGATCCGATCCGCTCGCCTGTGGCTCATAGTCATCTCAGAGCTTGAACCGAGTGGACGTGCACTTCTTGAATACGCTGGAATTTCCTTTGAGCTGCATTCTCAATGCCGTGTACGATATGTCCGTGACGAAGTCATTTCGCGTTTTCAGGCGTAAAACCTGTTATTAGCTATGTGCTGGAAATGACTTGTAAACAAATTATGGTAAACGGAATCTTGTTTATTTAAGTGTTGAGGAGATGAATAGAATCTTCGTGATAGTTGAGAAGTGGAGTGAAGATCATTATAAAATACCTGTAGGTGTAGGCACAAGAAGAGAACAGATTAGTGATAGCCCATCATATGCCATTGTTTATACGTTGTGTATAAATAACAATCAGCCATGCATTGATATACGACTGATGTGGAAGAATGCTTCGGATAATAACGTTCTTGCTCCTACGCGAAGCAGATTTATCCTCGACAGAAAGTTTGAAATCGTCGGTTTCAGCAAGCTGAAGCCTATATTAGACGCGCGTGTTACCGATAAGCTTCATTTTGATACGGTTCTTGAATACGCATACACCGCTCTGCTCGATGGGTTTACCGAGTGTAGGGCTGAACAAGGCGAGAATGATCTAGAGCTGGATGCTTATTTAAAAGGTTTAGACTCTTCGAAATGTCTTGAACTTTAGTACAAAGCACTTGAGCAGTACAAGGCTGAGCTCACCTACACCGTTCACCCTGAAGAGCTGTTTCTTTATATAATGAACAGTTGTCGTTACGTCTTAGAAGATTATTTCAACTGCCGCTATGCAAAGTGAAGAAGTGTTCACGATTGAAAAGCTCAGGACGGTAAGAATAAACCCTCGATTGGAAAGGAGTGTTTATAAACTTGAATTTAATAATGATGTTGTGGCTAACGACGACCTCTTTGTGCGTGCTTTTGATTGTATTCTGGGCGTGTTTAAAGATAAATTGCCAACCGAGTGTAAAGTGGACACAAAAATAGTTTTGAACGATATGAAGGCCCTTTACATCAAGTATAGGCACCCCTATAACTTGAGCGGTGAATTAATGTTAAGTCGTATTTATTGTGTAGTGCAAAGTAACAATGATGTGACTCGATTACGTGCGAGTTTAGTATTTTAGTTAAGCGCAGTAGAACATAAGTTGTATATAATTTGATGTTTTTGCAGTATATTTATTTTCAATATATTTAATTATTTATGTGTAATTATTTTTAAGACGTACTTTCCTGCAATTTAAATACATTCGTTTTACTTATATTATTATTTTTTTATTATATATATTCCTTCGTTTTGTATTTCTTATATTATTTTTTTATTTTATATATTCTTCGTTCATATTTCTTATTCTATTACTATTTTTAATTGCATATATTCCTCGTTCATAATTCTTATACTATTATTTTTTTTATTTGCATATATTCCTCGTTTGTATAGGATTGTATATTTATTTTCTACATATTCCATGAAATTTAATCCAAAAATTCATCTAAATAAACAGAATGCTGTAATGGTATTTTATTTTATTATTTTGGATGTATATATAATATATATATATATATATATATATATATAAATAAACGATATTAATTTAAAGATATGTATAACAAATGGCTGGTTACGTCTTCAAAGCCGACTGGCGGATTTCTAAGCTAACTGTCAAGAATATATACTTTAATTAAATAAATAACGCAATCTGGCAACTCAACCCTAATAAAGTACACCCGAACAAGCCATTTACGCCTTCTAAGCCAATTACGCCTTCTAAGCCGACTGGCGGATTAAGCCAATTGGCTGAGTTACACATTATAAGACAGCGGGCGCTCGGATGAAATTTCATTATTCGTCTGCTTCCCGTGGACGAAGCACCCCTCCTCCTCCTTCTCCTTTCTCTCCCTCTCTTAGGTTAAGGTTACCGCTTTTTGGGGAGGTCATTCTCCCTTCTTCCCCCCAAAGCTCCCTCGAGCATAATATATTTATATATGTTATCCTTATATACAGGGTGGGCCGAAAGTCTGGATCCATAGGAAAATATTTATTTTAATACATAAATTACAACAAATGGTAAATACTTAAAATGAATATCAACTTTAACTCGTAAATGCGTATCCGTGATACTGTACAGTGGTTCGTACTCCAGTATAAACAACAAATTATAACAAATGCTCAAATTGGCGGCCTCTGACATCGAGACATTTAGGGATGGAATTTATGATTTTTAATAATTCTTCGAATTTGACGTTCTCGAGATGCGTGTTTCATTTAATAATCTTCTTGTTGACTTTACTGGACTATTCGTTAAAGTTTCACATACCATTGCAGAGGTATTTTCATCAGTTGCAGTTTTTGGACGACCAGAACGCCGTCGATCATGTACACTTCCTGTTTCTTTGAAACGTTTAAACAACTTGCCAACAGTCGCATGTGTTACTGGATGCTTATCAGGATGATTTCTATTGAATTCGGTAGCAACTTCTCTGTGTGTAGCGCCCTGTCTTGCGTACATGAGCACAAGTTCTACCCGGTCTTCTGTTGTTAGATTCGAAGCCATTTCTGGGCTGAAATAAAAAAGTATTTGAGTATTTATACTGGAGTACGAACTACTGTACAGTATCACGGATACGCATTTACGAGTTAAAGTTGATATTCATTTAGTATTTACCATTTGTTGTAATTTATGTATTAAAATAAATATTTTCCTATGGCTCCAGACTTTCGGCCCACCCTGTATATAACCCCCTCCCCCTTTGCAGCATTGGCTTGTTGCATAACCTCCCCTTTGTAGCATTGACTTATTGCAAGACCCTCAGCCCTTTGCTGCATAACCTCTTGAACATCCCATCCACCTTTGCAACATTGCATTGCACCATTTTTCGGTCATACTACTCACGTGAAATGAATGAATGATGTAAACCCACAGGGAAAAAGAAAAATGATTCCAAGGTCTTTCGTGTATTCAGAAGTACACCTTGTCAGGGAATAATTCCCTGACGAAGTATAGTGCTGAATACACGAAAAGCCTTGGAATCATTTTTCTTTTTCCTTGTGGGTTTACATCATATATATATATATATATATATCTTACCTTATGAACCTTATGTTGTTTCGTGCATTGGTCTCTCTTCACGCTATGGTCAAGCTGGTGGCCCCGCCTATAGGTCTGGCTTGGTGGAGGAGCGAGTTACTTTCTTGCGCTCTCCACCGTACATAGTCAGGCACGCCCGGCTCATCAGGTACCGTCGTGAGCCAGGCATCCAGTCTTCTCTTGAAGACTTCAACTTTGACCCCCGTTACATATCTGAGGTCCTTTGGAAGCTAGTTGAAAAGTCTTGGCTCCCTGACAACCAAGCTATTTTCCTTCAGTGTTGAGGAGGTCCCTTGTCGGGCCTTTAATTTGGAAACACTACACATTCTACCTCTCCTATTTCCCACTGTTGTTTGAATGGTAATTGAGTTTAGTTTTAGGTTTGGTACCAGTTTTTCGATCATTTTCCATGTGTAGATTATGGTGTACCTTTCTCTTCTTTCCAGGGAGTACAGAGTTAGTTTACGGAGTCTTTCCCAGTAGTTGAATTCTTTGCAGCCATCAATCTTGGCTGTGATTCCCCTGCTAAAAACAGTATAATCAGTGTTTTTAGCAGGGGAATCATTACTGTCCTGTCCCTTCTTTTGAACGTTCTTAGTACATGTCCCGCAACTCTTTTTGCTTTATTTATCGCTATCTGATTTTGTGTTTCGTATTTCGCATCCTCTGCCATTATTATCCCAAGGTCAGTCGCTTTCGTGCTATCGCTTTCGTGCTTCTCTGAATTTCTTGTCTATCTGGAGCATAATATGTAGTCTGTTTAAGTTCCTCTTTTCTACCATATCTCAAGAGCTGAAATTTCTCGGTGTTAAATGACATGTTGTCTTCTGACCATGTGTATATTTTGTTCGTGTCCCTCTGCAATGCCTCCACTTCATTTACATCGCTGATTTTTCTGCTGATCTTTGTCTCGTTTGCAAAGGATGTTACTATACTGTTGCTGTTTACTCCGCTGTCTATGTCTGTTAGCATGATAATGAACAGGAGTTGGGCCAGTACTGTCCCTTGTGGTACTGAGCTGCGTATTTCCGATTCTGATGATGATATACCTTGAATTTTGACGACCCGCAGACGTTCTCTGAGGAAGTTGTAGATCCATTTTCCCACTTTGCCTACTATTCCCATATATTTCATTTTATGTGCTATGATACCATGATCATATTTGTCGAAAGCTTTAGCAAAATCTGTGTATATAACATCGTAGTTGTCATTGCCTTCCAGTGCATCTAGGATATTGTTGTAGTGTTCTATTAGTTGTGATAGGCATGATCTACCTGATTGGAATCCATGCCGATTTTCGTTGAATCTTTCCCTTGTCTCCAGGAAATCATAAATTTTCTCTCTAACTATTCTCTCAAATACTTTGGTGAGGTGGGACGTCAATGACGCTGGTCTATAGTTCTTTGCTTGAGATCTGTCCCCTCCTTTATATATAGGGACAATGTTTGCTCTTTTCAAGATGCTTTGTATTTCCTCACTGTCTAGAGATCTTCACCATATCCAGTATAAAGGTGTAGCTATTTCATTTTTACAGTTTTTAATCAATAACACTGGTATGCATCAACTTTGGTGTCAAGGGTTTTGTAAGTGATTCTTATAGAGTTTTTCCTGCTGATTTCGAATCTGCAATCCGGTTTTCTCAATCAGCTCAGGTTATCTGGCTATGGCCTCATAAGTAAAATAGAATTTTTCGTGATTTTGTCAAAGCGGAATTGGAACAGTAACATCTATCATCACTTGTTTCACTTGTATAATATCTTTTTTTACTTTTCAGGCATATAGATAAAATATTTCATAATGAATAGAGCGTGTAAAAATGATCCCAGTAGATTCTGCTACATATGTGGGACGGTTACCATGCCAAATAACCAGTCCCAAATCACTAAATTTGTGAAGACAATGTATCGAGCATACTTTGAAATTAAGCTAGGGGACCAGGACAAAAATTTTGCCCCTCATATGTGCTGCAAGACGTGCATTGAAAATTTGAGAAGATGGAGCAAAGGCAGAGCGAAATCTTTGCCTTTTGGAATTCCCATGATTTGGAGAGAAGGAAAGGATCACGTGACAGATTGCTATTTCTGCATGACAAACCTCCAAGGTGGGCTTATAAATTTATTTTTCTTAAATATTTTGAAATCCTCGTATGAAACTTGACATAATATTCACTAGTGATGTAGGTCACATCCGCATCCGCGGAACATCCTCACATTTTCTCGCATCCGCGTCCGCATCCGCACTTTGGACTGCGGATGTCGTGCGGATGTGGACCGTTGAGATAAAACGTCATTAATAAGCGGAAATTATCAAATTCAACTATATTAATAGAACTAGTTCATTGTGCGCAAAAGTGATGCAAGCGACAAGACGAGAGGCTGTTCTTGTATGAAGTTACTCTCTTGCAACCTACTTAGATCCACGTTACAAAGCTAAGTTATTTTCACCTAGTACATTAGAACGAGTTAAATCATCACTTGGCAAAGCAGTTGAAGAGCTTCAATCTCTTGAATCTGTCGCTTCGCCACCCACCAAAAGAATAAAAGTTTCAGTGACAGAACCAACACCTTCAACAAGCAAATCTATCACAGAATCTGTCTCACAGTTTCTTGAGTCAAGCAGCAATGACGAGACCTACGCGATGTCAAAAGATGTAAAAATGATCGAGAGCTATCACCAAGAAAAACGCCTGGCTGCATGTGACAATCCTATTAGTTGGTGGAAAAATACGCAGAATATCTATCCATACTTGAGTAAACTTGCAAGGAAACATTTAGCCTGTCCTCCAACAAACGTACCAAGCGAGAGATTATTTAGCAGTGCTGGATTAATATATGATGAAAAGAGAAACAGACTGGCAGCAGAAAAGGCAGAAAAATTAATGTTCCTTAAGCATAACCTTCCTATAATTAAGTTTGAACATTAAACGATGAACATCTTAGTTTACTTTATTTTAATTACTCATTTATAAATATGCCTAATAAAACTTTAAACTTAATATAAATAGTTATCAAGCTAATTAAAGATCTCTTTCTATAAGGGTGGAGGTTGGGGAAAGAGGTCGGTGGGGTGCATTTGAGTTGGGTTCACGTCCCGCATCCTGGTAACACAATTATGGTTTCTAATTGTGGCTGAAACTCAACAAAATATAACGAATTTATTTGCAGACGAATTCACTAATTGATTTCTATATTAGTTAGATGCTTGATATTATTTTATATGTTCAGAGAAAAGTACAGCAATTATTGTACAATTAATCAGTTATACTACATTATAGCTACAGCTCTCTCTATATAATAACTTATTATATACGTTAAACACAACAAATCTCGAATATATCCTAAAAAATAACAAAAATGTAGACATCCGCATCCGCATCCGCATCCACATCCGCGGATGTTGAAATCAAACATCCTCATCCGTATCCGCATCCGCGGATGTGAAAAAAATGACATCCGCTACATCACTAATATTCACCATAATGTAATATTCACCATATATAGCATAACATTCACCATAATGGTAATCATACATTTACATATACATATTGTTATAGAAAATACATTTACACATACATATTGTTATACAAGTTACATTTACATATAAAATGATTGTATATTTTCTTTCTTTTTCATTCATATTGTCCCCGAAGGGACAATATGAATGAAAAAGAAAGAAAATATACAGACTCCATCGACCTATTTCATATCTTACAGACCGCAGCCTTCCCTCACGAGCCGCCACTGTCTGAATGCTTCTTCTATTTCATATGCAAGTTTTATATCCATGTTTCTGTGTTTCTATTTTCAGGAGTTAACAAGAAGAATAAACACATTGTTTTATACCCTGACATTCCTTCTGCTATGAGACCTGTACCCCATGGTCCTGGAATTCCAATACCCGACCCACCTCAAACCCTGGACTTCGATGATTCTGATGATGAATCAATGACCAATGCCAATGACCAGTCCCAGTCGTATATACCTCAAAATACCGCTTCAAATGAGCCAAGGCCTCTCAACCAGGCCAAACTTAATGATCTTACCAGGGATTTAGGACTTTCCAAATTAGCTGCCGAGATCTTGGGCTCACGACTTCGAGAGGACAACTTGCTGGCTCCGGGAACAACATTCTCCTGGTATAGGAAACGAGAGGAAGAATTCCGCAAGTTTTTTGCAGTGCACGAAAATACCTCTTCCTTAGTGTACTGCTGCAATGTTGAGGGGCTAATCGAATCCTTGGGCCTGCCATATAACGCATCAGAATGGAGGCTATTTATAGACTCGTCTAAACGAAGTTTGAAAGCAGTACTTCTCAACATTGGGAATAGGGTTGCATCAGTCCTTGTAGCACATTCCGTACAACTTACTGAGAGCTACGATAACATGAAAATTTTACTGGATGCTCTCGTATACGACCAACATAACTGGAGGATCTGTGGAGATTTGAAGGTAATACTAATATCATAAGTAAACTATTGCTATTGACTATGTTGTTTTTCCAAAGGTTATTTGAGAGCGTATAAGAACACTTAACTTCCCCACAGAAGTGATACAGTCCAATGCATAGATTTTTTTATCTGATAGAACAAATTCTCTAAATTCTTTAAATATTTTCATTTTTTTTCAGATTGTGGCATTTGTATTGGGAATGCAAGGGGATACACGAAATACCCATGTTTCCTCTGCAAATGGGATAGCCGACGAGCGGATGAGGAGCACTATGCACAGCGTGAATGGGCATCCAGAGAGAATTTTGAACCTGGGTCGCATAATGTCGTTTCAGTGCCCCTTGTACCACCAACAAAAATTTTGCTCCCACCACTTCATATTAAGCTGGGCTTGATGAAAAATTTCATCAAATCAATGAATAAGGAGGGTTCAGCATTCCGATATCTCGAGAGTAAATTTCCTCATATATCTGATGCTAAACTAAATGCTGGGGTTTTTGATGGTCCTCAAATTCGAACTTTGATCAAGGATACTCAGTTCGAAAACGCAATGACTCCAACTGAGAAGAATGCCTGGCAGGCATTCAAATCAGTTGTCACTGATTTTCTTGGCAAGCGTAGAAGTCCAGAATACGAGTCCGTTGTCGAAAACTTGATGGAAGCTTTCAAAGCTCATGGGTCGCGCATGTCCATAAAAATGCACTTTTTGTGGTCCCACTTGGACTATTTTCCTGAAAATTGCGGGGATTATAGTGAGGAACAGGGTGAACGATTTCACCAAGATATCAAAATAATGGAAGAGAGGTACCAGGGAAACTGGGATATCAATATGCTGGCGGACTATTGCTGGTGTTTGAAGCGAGACGTGTCCGAAGAAAAACACAGACGGAAAGCCAAAAAAACTTCATTCCTTCCTCAATAAACTTTTTTCCATATTCATTGTATGAATAAAAGTATTTATTCACACAATGTTTTCATTTTTCACGAGTGTTCTTATAATATTACTCGTATCTACAGTGTTTAAGCTAAAAAAATCACTAAATTTGGGGATAAAATTGGACTTATAATAAATGGCCAATAGAGAAAAAACCTGACCTGATTGAGGAAAACCAATGTCATTTTCGAATTCAGCATGGTCGAATTATATAATATGAGTTGAAAAAACCCTCACAGCAGACAAAACAATTTCATATGCATACCAGTGTAATGCGTTCCAATTGTCCGGACCTGCAGCTGAATGTGGTTTCATTTGTTCTATAGCTCTCGCTACATCTTCTGGGGTAAAATCAAAGTCTGTTATATATTCTCCATGCAATTCCTCTTCAAAGAATGCATCTCTGTCAGGTATCGCTTTGTCACTTTTTGGGGTAGTACTGAAAACTGATTCATATCGGCCTCTCAATATTTCAGATATTTCGTTTGGATCGTCGGTTAGTTCATTATTTCAAGTCCTTAAGTGCCCAATAGCAGCGCGCGTTTTTGTTTTCCTTTTTGCATAGCTATAGAAGTACTTTGGATTTTCCTTTATTGCTTCTCCCGCCTTTTCCTCTTCCCTCTCTGTATGGTCTTTAATCAGGGCTTGTATTTGTCTATCGATACCTTCCAGTTTTCCTTGTATTACTTTCCTGTCATTTTATTTCCGCAGTTGCCTAACTTCGCCTCCACTCTCTTTCTTTTGCGGAATAGTCTTCTCTTTTGCCTCTCTAGCCAGCTCCTCTTTCCTTTTGGCTGTGATTTCGGAGCATATTTTTCAAAATTTCTCGGCGTTTTTTCTTCCAAGGTTGTTAGCATTTCTTCAGTTCTTTTATTCTCGAAAATTGTTCACGCTATTTGGGCCAAGTGCGATCTGATTGCTTCCCAATTTATAGTTTTGGAGTTTAAGTTAAAGGCCCCAAATTTGCTTCTTTCCTCAATATGTGTATTGTCTTTTAATGCTGTCGTCATATTTGTTGATATCTCGATTAAGTTGTTGTCTGAGATAATGGTTAGAGTTATTTTTATATCAGCAATCAAGTTCGTGTTATTCGTGAATACCAGATCCAGGCAGTTATTTTTTCTGGTATTTTTTGTTATCTCCTGTGTCAGCATGAACTCATTTGGTGAGAGCCATTAACATTTTTTGCTTGCTCCTGGTCTTCTCTTGTGCCCCCTTCGTCCTGGTGTATATATATGTTCCTATCCACCTTTTTGTATTTTATAAATGGGAAGTTAAAGTCTCCGCAGATCATTATATTGGGGGATGGAGGGTTTATGGCCTTTATTAGCTTCCTGATGTCATCAATGGCCTCCGAGAATTTTTCGGTTGGGGTGCTTGGAGGTCTATAGATGACTATTAGTATCAAGTTTAGTTTTTCTATTTTCACTGCTATGAGTTCCACATAGCTGTTTGATTTACTTATTATCGTCTCTGTCATATGACCTTCCTGTACATATATAGCACAGCCACCTTTACGCCTCGTCGTTCCATCCGCTCTTAGTAAGTTGAAGCCCTCCATATTTATCTCTTTCTTATCAATACAATGTTCGCAGTTTTCACAATTTCCTTGGCAATCCTTAAGATGAGTTTCTGAGGCATGCGATGTCCGCCCTTGTTTCGTCCAGAAATCCTTTCAGGTACGAAACCTTAATGAGTGATTGGTTTGGTCTTATTCCTTGAATATTAGCCAGGACAATTTTTTGTTCTCTGTTTTTCGTTGCCCCTTGTACATTTCAAGTTCGTTTTCTTTCAATATCGCTTGATTCGTTGCCCTATTTATCTTCCGAGAGAGATCCGTTTCCGTCTACTTGTACTGGTAGCTTCTTGCCCGGTATCGGTTTGGCTCGTGGGTTTCCAGCTGTGTTAACTGCATGCGGATGATATTTAGCGTCCATAACGTGTCCGCAATGTTGAAAAAAAATTTTTGTTCGCATATTGTGTTCCGATTGTTATTCTTACTCTTATTGTTATTCCTATTTCATTTAAACTTTATCCTTTGTTTTTTGAGTCTGTCGGGAGATGTTGCTAGTTGCATTTTTTCCCGAATTTGCAGGTTCCATATTTTGCGTAAGTGCTGCAGATGTCTGGGTGGTAGAATCTGCATCTGTCTTCAAATTTATAATGACCATTATTATAGAAGAAATTGCATATTAGGGGATGTTCGTATATACATTGTCCTCTTTTAAATCTGCAATTATCTTTTATATAATATCTGCATCTAACTCCTTCCCCATATTTATTTGTGGCCTTTGTTTTTTGCTCCTTATTAGGGGACAGTTTCACTCCGTTTTCTTGATTGCCCTCTTGTCTTTTCCTATTTGTGCTATTTGTGTTGATGTCCTTCGTTACCCTTATACTATCTGCTGTCTTTACACTCTCTGTCGCCTGCATGTTTTCGGCCTCGTTTTGTGACGGTATTTGATTTTTTTCTATTTCGCCCTTCTCCGTTTATTCTGTTTTCCACTGTTCTTTGTTCCCACTTTCCTCTTTCAGTTTCTTCTCGTAGTCTCTTTCTGCTTTAAATACTATAAAAGAGTTTAATTCGGTCAAGCAGTTTTCGCAGAAAATTTTTATCCCATTAAGTTGCTTTGCGTTCGTTATAAGGGAAATTTTTTCAGCTCCCCATTCTAGGCATTTAAAATAAAAAAGTAGCTGACAAAAATCACACCTCATCGCCCCTGTCTCATCTGTTGCATCATTGCAGATACCACAGAGTTGCAGGTATGTATTCATTGTGTGTGTAGAGGGTGTTTCAGGAGGAAAGGTCAATACTTCGGGAGGTGATAGTATCGGTCATTGTGAGGAAAAAAGTTCATATGAACATGTGTCTAATTCTGAATGGTTACGGAGATAAAGCTGTTTGAATCTGATGCGCAAGCAGCTCTTCCTCCCCCGGCGGTGGTCCCATTCAATGACCACCAAGGTCTCCAGACCTCTCTCCGTTAGATTATTGTTTGTGGGGGTGGATGAAAAGTCAAGTTTACAAAAGAAAGGTGGATACACGAGACGAATTGCTCGCGCGCATTTTGGATGCTGCTGCCCGCATAAAGGAACGTCAAGACCAACTCAGACGAACAACACGCGATCTTCGCACACGAGTTGCAAAGTGCATTGAGGTTGACGGTGGGATTTTCAAAAACGTATTGTAAATTGTAACAAATTTGTCATTTCTGTATCTGATACCATTCAAAATGCCAATGTTTAAATATTAAATGTTAGAAACAGTAATTGGTTTCTCTTTCTTGATTACTATTAACAATGCTTTTGTATTTGTAGATTCAAACAGCTCTATCTCCGTAACCATTCAGAATTAGACATGTTCATATAAACTTTTTTTCTCACAATGACCGATACTATCACCTCCCGAAGTATTGACCTTTCCTCCTGAAACACCCTGTATATATATATATATATATATATATATGTGTGTGTTTGTGTGTGTGTGTGTGTGTACACACACATGTATTTAGTCTGCTTAACCGATATTAATCTATTGAATGATCATTTGAGTGGCTTTCGTAACTACTTTATCTAAGAAATACACAAATAAATGCACAACAATTTGCCTAACTAGAGAAAAATTTGAAAATTTTTTAAACGAAATAAAAAAAAGTTTAAACAAAATTTCACTGGAATGTACTTGAATGTACAGTAATATTATGATTGGCACATTAAATAAAATTATTCTATGCTTATATATATATATATATATATATATATATATATATATATATATACAAACATATATATATATATACACTGTATATATATATATATATATATATATATATATGCATAATATGGCGCCTCGGTGGTGTGGTGGTTAGCGGTGCTGACCACGAATCCATCAGCCCCAGGATCGAGACCCGGTGACGGCAGCTGGCGCCCAGCAAAACTCAGCTGTTCACCCTTCCACACAATAAATAAAGTGGTTAGTAGATAAATGGGTACCCTGGGTGGCCTAGTGGTTAAGACGCTGGGCTACTGGTAGGGCGTGGTTCGGATTCCACGTTAAACTGTTGGTCTAAGGTGGAGTGAAAAGCTTGACCTTCGTCAGAATGAACAATTCGGGTGGAAGCTAACTAAAGGTTACCAAAGGTGGCAGCAACGGATTTGTTACTATGAAGTAGCTGGTACCGTATAGGGAATCGCAATAGTTTCTTCTATACTACTCTCCGATTTCTTCTTGTAATGGATCGGAGGATTCTGTGAGGCTGACTAAATTCTCTGAAGGTTCCCCAATTCTTCTTATAAAGTATCGGGAAATTATTTTTCTCTATTTAAGACTAAATTCTCTGAATAGAGCAAGGCTCGAAGGAGAAGAAAAAGATATGATCTTACTGTAGTTTACTGCTAAAATGTTACAGGTAATGCTCAGCCTCTGAGCCAGATCAGTTACAATCAGAATGAACATTGGAGAAATTTTATGGGTTTATATAATGAAATTTTTACTGGCATCATTATTATTTAATGCTGAAATGTTTTTCTTTTTTATTCTCAAAAGGCTGATTTACTTTGCAAAATATTTAAAGAGAAAACAAATATTTTAGTTGTTGCAATATCTAGACTGCTAAGCAAGAGGAAGCCATATTTTTATTTTAAACCGCATATTGACAGATCTGATGTTATCATGATCTGCCTAGTTAACTAAAAATGGAAATTGAAATATGCCTTCCATCACGAATTACAATCAAATATGCACATGAGCAAAAATTAAATGCTCAAGATTCAAAATTAAACCTTAAGTAGGACATGCTTCATCTTTTACAAAGAAAAGAGAATGTATACAGGAACTGAACATTGCAGAATTTAACATGATTACATTATTAAGCTAAATCTAAAACTTGATTAAGTAGTTTAAAAAGAAATAATTCACCATACTGTATAAATATACTGTACTGTACTGTACATAATGTATATATATATATACACATACATACTGTGTATGTATATATATATATATATATTATATATACATATATATATACACTGTGTTTATATATTTATACACAGTGTGTGTGTATATATACACAATGTATATATAATATATATATACATATATATATATATATATATATATATATATATATATATATACATACTTTGTATATATAAACACACACACTATGCGTATATATATATATACACGCATAGTGTGTGTGTGTATATATATATATACACACATACTGTGTATATAAAAAAACATACTCTCTATATATATATATATATATATATATATATATATATATATATATATATATATATGCTCTATATATATATATATACACTCATTGTGTATATATATAATATATATATATATATATATGTGTGTGTATATATACTGTGTATATATACACACACACTCAAACTATATATATATATTCATATATATATAACACACCTACTACATATATATATATATATATATATATATATATATATATATATATATATATATATATATATATATATACAAACATACTGTGTATATATATATACACATACTGTATATATTTTACATTTTTTTGTTTTGTCGAGTTACAACAACGGTTCAGGATCAACCTGCGGTCGACCCATCTGCAGCATCCCGCCTCATTTGCGGGACTTGGTGAAGGAGGGAATTGCTCTCTGATCGCCTCCTACCCTCGTAGCCAGCCACGCATGGCTGGTCAGGGACTTTGCACAAGAATCTCCTCCAGCTCGTTCTTGAAGTTATTCAGGACGGTGTGCTGGAGATTCCTCTCTTCTTTTGGAAGGACATTCGAAAGCTTTGGGCCCCGTATTCTGAGGGAATTTTCAATCCTCCTTTTCATGGCTCCTTGTCCCACCGCAGATGGGACCATACAAAATCTGTCTCTTCTCTCATTCCATTTTTTTCTATTTCTTTTCTGAGGTTAGGGTACAGAGCCCTCAAGTATTTTACATATGTAGATTATTGTGTACCGCTCGCGCCTTCTTTCAAGAGTGTAGAGTTCCAGGGATTGTAGTCGAGACCAGTAGCCTTCACCTTCCGTTTCCACTATCTTAGACGTAAAAGTCCTTTGTATAGCTTCAATGCTCGCAATGTCTCTTTTTCTGTGTGAGCTTGTGAGTACCGAGCAATACTCAATTATTTATTGGTAGGACTAGACTCTTCCATAATTTGCGCATGATGTTTGCTTTTCTGCTGCGGAAGCTCCTCCAGATGATTCCCATTATTTTTCTAGCCGTTGTGAGTTTGATTTCATAGTGCTCTCTGAATTCTGCATCGGACGACATTATTACTCCAAGATCCCTGACTTGTGGATTTGGTGTTATCTGTTTGTCTTGCGGAGTTTTGTATCCTTTTTCTGTAGCTCTTTGTTAGTTACATATCTTAGAAGTTGGAATTTTTCTTCGTTGTACTTCATATTGTTGTCTTCTGCCCACTGGAATAATGTTTCGATGTCGTTTTGTAGTTTTCTAATGTCATCTTCGTTCAGTATTATCTTACATATCTTTGTGTCATCTGCGAAGCATGATACAATACTGTCCTTAATATTTGCATTAATATCTGCAATCATTATTATGAACAGCAAGGGAGCTAATACTGTCCCTTGTAGGGACAGAGCTCACGACTTCCGAGACTTCCGAATTAACTCCGTTTACCACCCCACTTTGCGTTCTTTGCGTCAATAAATTAAATATCCATCTTCCTAGCTTTCAAGTAATTCCTGTATCCTTAGGTTTGTGTGCTATGATTCCATGGTCACATTTATCGAAGGCTTTAGCAAAGTCAGTGTATATTACATCAATGTCTTGTCCTCGACACAATGTTCCTAATATTTTCTCCTGGTAGTATAGTAGCATTGACAGGCATGATCTACCAGCCCTGAAGCCATGATGATTTGGGGTGTATAAGTCTTTTTCTTGTAGGTAGTAGGTAGTTTTGGCTCTAATTATGGGTTCAAAACACTTTATAAGGTGTGAGGTGAGAGCCACTGGCCGATAATTTTTCGGCATTGCTCTGTTACCACCTTCAAAAAGGGGGGCAATGTTCGCGTTCTTTAATGGGAGTGGAATTTGTCCTGTTTCGAGTGATTTCCTCCAAACTAAGTATAGCGGTTTTGCAATACTCTCTTTGCATTTCTTCAGAAATGTTGCACTCCATGTGTCTGGCCCTGGCGCTGAATTGTCTCGCATATGTGATAAGGACGTAATTAAATCTCCTTCCGCGAACTCGAAGTCCATTAATAGGTTTGTGCCGGGATTTCTTCTTGTTTGATCTGTATATATATATATATATATGCATATGTATATATACATACATATATAGATATATACATTCAACTGCAAAGAACACGCAGTATAAATAACGTAAAGAGCGACGCTTGTATAGGAGATATTCCGCGCAAGACGAGAGAGAGAAAACGGAACAAATGAAAAAATGAAGTACTACCTGGGAATCGAACCCGGGATCTTCCGATTGCCGGTCAGACGCGATACCATTACACCATGGACTTCACTCTTCCAAATGCCGTAATTCTTCTACATACTCGCAGAAACCAATGCCCCAAGGGGGCACCTCCCGCATGCCGTAACATTATATACATTCAACTGCAAAGAACACGCAGTATAAATAACGTAAAGAACGACGCTTGTATAGGAGATATTCCGCGCAAGACGAGAGAGAGAAAACGGAACAAATGAAAAAATGAAGTACCACCTGGGAATCGAACCCGGGATCTTCCGATTGCCGGTCAGACGCGATACCATTACACCATGGACTTCACTCTTCCAAATGCCGTAATTCTTCTACATACTCGCAGAAACCAATGCCCCAAGGGGGCACCTCCCGCATGCCGTAACATTATATACATTCAACTGCAAAGAACACGCAGTATAAATAACGTAAAGAACGACGCTTGTATAGGAGATATTCCGCGCAAGACGAGAGAGAGAAAACGGAACAAATGAAAAAATGAAGTACCACCTGGGAATCGAACCCGGGATCTTCCGATTGCCGGTCAGACGCGATACCATTACACCATGGACTTCACTCTTCCAAATGCCGTAATTCTTCTACATACTCGCAGAAACCAATGCCCCAAGGGGCACCTCCCGCATGCCGTAACATTATATACATTCAACTGCAAAGAACACGCAGTATAAATAACGTAAAGAACGACGCTTGTATAGGAGATATTCCGCGCAAGACGAGAGAGAGAAAACGGAACAAATGAAAAAATGAAGTACCACCTGGGAATCGAACCCGGGATCTTCCGATTGCCGGTCAGACGCGATACCATTACACCATGGACTTCACTCTTCCAAATGCCGTAATTCTTCTACATACTCGCAGAAACCAATGCCCCAAGGGGGCACCTCCCGCATGCCGTAACATTATATACATTCAACTGCAAAGAACACGCAGTATAAATAACGTAAAGAACGACGCTTGTATAGGAGATATTCCGCGCAAGACGAGAGAGAGAAAACGGAACAAATGAAAAAATGAAGTACCACCAAGGAATCGAACCCGGGATCTTCCGATTGCCGGTCAGACGCGATACCATTACACCATGGACTTCACTCTTCCAAATGCCGTAATTCTTCTACATACTCGCAGAAACCAATGCCCCAAGGGGCACCTCCCGCATGCCGTAACATTATATACATTCAACTGCAAAGAACACGCAGTATAAATAACGTAAAGAACGACGCTTGTATAGGAGATATTCCGCGCAAGACGAGAGAGAGAAAACGGAACAAATGAAAAATGAAGTACCACCTGGGAATCGAACCCGGGATCTTCCGATTGCCGGTCAGACGCGATACCATTACACCATGGACTTCACTCTTCCAAATGCCGTAATTCTTCTACATACTCGCAGAAACCAATGCCCCAAGGGGCACCTCCCGCATGCCGTAACATTATATACATTCAACTGCAAAGAACACGCAGTATAAATAACGTAAAGAACGACGCTTGTATAGGAGATATTCCGCGCAAGACGAGAGAGAGAAAACGAAACAAATGAAAAAATGAAGTACCACCTGGGAATCGAACCCGGGATCTTCCCGTGTGGTACTTCATTTTTTCATTTGTTCCGTTTTCTCTCTCTCGTCTTGCGCGCAATATCTCCTATACAAGCGTCGTTCTTTACGTTATTTATACTGCGTGTTCTTTGCAGTTGAATGTATATAATGTTACGGCATGCGGGAGGTGCCCCCTTGGGGCATTGGTTTCTGCGAGTATGTAGAAGAATTACGGCATTTGGAAGAGTGAAGTCCATGGTGTAATGGTATCGCGTCTGACCGGCAATCGGAAGATCCCGGGTTCGATTCCCAGGTGGTACTTCATTTTTTCATTTGTTCCGTTTTCTCTCTCTCGTCTTGCGCGGAATATCTCCTATACAAGCGTCGTTCTTTACGATAGATATATATATATATATATATATATACACATACTCTATGTATATATACACATAATGTATATACAGTATATATATACATACACATACTGTATATATATATATAAATACACACATACTCTGTGTATATATATATATATACACATAGATACTGTGTGTGTATATATATATGTATATATATATGTATACACATACTCTCTGTGTGAATATACAGGGTGGCCCAAAAAAAATGGCACCAATTTTCAGAAGTGATATCTCAATAACCATTGCAACTAGGGACTTAAAAAACAACTAAATGAAAGATAATTATTTTCTCTTTAAATACTTATTCTATGGCTTGATGGTTATAAGCCCATATAATGCCCAAAATTGGCTTCCAAAAAAAATATACAAAAAAAAGTTGCGCATTTATATTTATTCCTTTTATTTTTTTCTAATTAATTATCTTCTAATTTATGGTCTTTAAACGAAGTTCTGTGGTTTTAAGTTAAACCTAATTTTCAATAAATGGCTCAATCTGCCCTCCATTATGGTCAACCACAGCCTGTAATCTCGCCCTCCATTTTGAAATTGCCTTTGAGATCGTCACTTGTGAGAGATTTTCCCATGCAGCCTGAATTCGTTCACGAAGATGGTTCACATCACGGATTTTCTGACCATGGTAGACTTCTCTCTCTAAGGCAGACCACACAAAGTAGTCAATGGGGTTTAGATCTAGGTTGCATGGTGGCCAATTATTTGGTTCGATAAAACCAGGACAATTATTATTGAGAAATGTTATTGTTTCCTTGGCTGTATGAGATGGGGCTCCATCTTGCATGAACACAAAATCAGTGCTCGTCTCCTTGATCTCTGACAACATTGGAGACAAAATGTCATTACAGTAGTAAATTGAGTTAATTTTAACGCCTCGCTGAATAATAATGATAGATGTTTTGTTCTCAGATGACGCTGCAAGGGAAACCATTATCGAATCTGAAAAGTGTTTTTTTTCACGCAAAAGTCGTTTTGGGTCAACATGAGTTTTTGTCGCCACTGCTGCACGAACCCGATCATTTTGGGTATTTCGTGGTGTTTCGACCGTAAATCGTTTCTCATCAGAAAACCAAATTTTTTTCACAGACTCATTTGACCGAAATCTTCGCAATAGATTTTTACATCGATGGAAACGTCTTTCTTTCACAGGCTCCGATAAAGCAGTAACCTTCACCCTCTTAAATGTTTTCAACCCAAGATCTTTTCGAATTATTCGCTGTACTGATGAATGTGAAATCCCGGTTTCTTTCGCAACTTCACGTTCACTTTTACTTGTTCCCGGTTGTACCTCTTGACTTAAAACCATTTCATTTACTTTTTCAATGTTTTCTGGCGTTCTAATACTTTTTGGTCGACCACTTCCCGGACGCCGTTGACTGCTGCCGGTTTCTTTAAGTTTTTGTAAAAAATGTGCCACAGTTCTTTTTTTCCAATTTCTATTTGGAAATTCGTAAAGGATTCTGTTTAATGAATATCCCTTTTCTTCACGTAGTGCTTGTATAATGTTCTTATCAGATTCTCTCAATCCCATCTTGAGGGGTCTGGAATAGAAAAATTTCATTTAAAATTAGGATCAAGGAATAAATATAAATGCGCAACTTTTTTTTGTATATTTTTTTGGAAGCCAATTTTGGGCATTATATTGGCTTATAACCATCAAGCCATAGAATAGGTATTTAAAGAGAAAAGAATTATCTTTCATTTGGTTGTTTCTTTAAGTCCCTAGCTGCAATGGTTATTGAGATATCACTTCTCAAAATTGGTGCCATTTTTTTTGGGCCACCCTGTATATACACTTTCTGGGTATATATATATACACACACAAACTATGTATATTTATATATATATATATATATATATATATATATCTATATATATATATATATACTGAATATATATATATATACACATACTGTATATATATATATATATATATATATATATAAATATACACATACTATATATATACATATATATATGTATATATATATATATATACATATACTCTATATATATATATATATATATATATATATAAACATAATCTATATATATCTATATATATAAACACATACTCTATATATATATATACATACACACACATTCTGTATATATATATATATACACACATACTATATATATATATATATATATATATATATATATATATATATACACATACTATATATATATATATATAATATATATATTACTGTATATTTATATATAAATATACACACACTGTATATGATGAATAAAACCACGAAGGAAAGGAAACACAGATGGTGCTCAAGCGCTTTCGTCTAAGGACATCCTCAGGAACACTGAAGTACATAAAGGGTTACAACCTATATATAGGTTACAGAAAAAAAAAATCTATATATATATACAATAAACGGAAAATCAAAACTAAAGGATTGTGGAAGGGGGCACACAAATTTATAAGGAAAAACTATCGATTTCTAGCACAAGATTAAAAGAATTGTTTCCAACCAATGTTATAGATAAAAAAAAATATATATATATATATATACAAATTTATACTGGAAATCTGCCTGTGTTTTAGCACTCTGCTCTTTTTGTATATAAAAAAAAAAATTGAACAATTATCGATTTTTAGCACAAGATTAAAAGAATTGTTTCCAACCAATGTTATAGCTAAAAAAATAAAATATATATACAAAATTATACTGGAAATCTGCCCGGGTTTTAGCAATCTGCCCTATTTTTGTATATAAAAATTGAAAAATAAAAGTTAATGGCATACAAATTTACCAAAGATTTAGCGTTCTACCTTTCTTATCTAAATCTGTTCTCAAGGAATTCAAAACAAAAGGATCGAGTTGAAAAAGACCTTTGCTTATGTTGAAGTTATTTGTTAGTTGGATAATAGCAGACTCAAGAATATTTCTATTAACAATGTTGCTAGAGTGAAATAAAACTGAAGCATTATTCCAATCAATACAGTGGGATAACTCTGACAAATGGACAAAAAGGGCACTGGACAACTGTCCTGTTCTAACGGAATATTGATGCTGTTTTATACGTGTGTGCAAATCCTTTCCGGTCTGACCTATGTAAAAGGAATCACATTGTTTACAACCAATTTTATAGATAATGCCTGAATTATTGGTAGGGCTATTTTTTAGTATGATATTTTTCACAATATTGATATATGAAAATACTACATTAATATCCAAAAGTTTAAATACATTAGCAATGCCTAAAAAGCCCGGGAAAAATGGAAGTACTAAAATATTTTTTGACAAAGTACGAGTGTTATTATTGACGCGATAGAAAGTTCGTTTTGCCTTGTTGAGACAAGATTCCATAAACGCAGATGGATAACACAGATCACTTCCAATACAGTTGATTTTCCGGAATACATCGATGCCGAATTAGAACAAATCAACGGTATTGGAAGTGATCTGTGTTATCCATCTGCGTTTATGGAATCTTGTCTCCACAAGGCAAAACGAACTTTCTATCGCGTCAATAATAACACTCGTACTTTGTCAAAAAATATTTTAGTACTTCCATTTTTCCCGGGCTTTTTAGGCATTGCTAATGTATTTTCATGTAACAATATTGTGAAAAATATCATAGTAAAAAATAGCCATACCAATAATTCAGGCATTATCTATAAAATTGGTTGTAAACAATGTGATTCCTTTTACATAGGTCAGACCGGAAAGGATTTGCACACACGTATAAAACAGCATCAATATTCCGTTAGAACAGGACAGTTGTCCAGTGCCCTTTTTGTCCATTTGTCAGAGTTATCCCACTGTATTGATTGGAATAATGCTTCAGTTTTATTTCACTCTAGCAACATTGTTAATAGAAATATTCTTGAATCTGCCATTATCCAACTAACAAATAACTTCAACATAAGCAAAGGTCTTTTTCAACTCGATACTGTTGTTTTGAATTCCTTCAGAACAGATTTAGATAAGAAAGGTAGAACGCTAAATCTTTGGTAAATTTGTATGCCACTAATTTATATTTTTCAATTTTTATATACAAAAAATAGGGCAGAGTGCTAAAACCCGCGCAGATTTCCAGTATAAATTTGTATATATATTTTATTTTTTTATCTATAACATTGGTTGGAAACAATTCTTTTAATCTTGTGTTAAAAATCGATAATTGTTCAAATTTTTTTTTATACAAAAAGAGCAGAGTGCTAAAACCCGGGCAGATTTCCAGTATAAATTGTTAATATATATATATAATATATATATATATATATATAATCTATAACATTGGTTGGAAACAATTCTTTTAATCTTGTGCTAAAAATCGATAGTTTTTCGTTATAAATTTGTGTGCCCGATTCCAGAATCATTTAATTTTGTTTTTCCGTTTATTGTGTATATATATATTTTTTTTTTCTGTAACTTCTATATAGGTTATAACTCTTTATGTACTTCAGTGTTCCTGAGGATGTCATTAGACGAAAGCGCTTGAGTACCATCTGTGTTTCCTTTCCTTCGTGGTTTTATTCATCATAAATACTTTTCACATGTTACTTTCGTGAAAAATTTTCACATACTATATATATATATATATATAGATATATATATATATATATATATATATATATATATATATATATACATTGTGTATATATATATATGTATATATACATATATATACGCACACTGTATATATATATATATATATATATATATATATATATATATATATATATATACGCGTACTGTGTGTGTATATATATACACACATACTGTGTATATACACAAACATACTCTCTCTCTCTCTCCCTATATATATATACACTTATTCTATATATATATACACAGTGTGTATATACATACACACACATAGTGTGTGTGTATATATATATATATATACATACTATAATATATATATATATATATACACTGTACATATATATATATACAAATACACTATATATATACACATACTGTGTATATATATATAAACATACTGCATATATATATATATATATATATATATATATATATATATATATTTATATATATATATATACATATATATACTGTGTATAATACACACACACACAAACTCTATATATATATATATATACACAAACATACTGTAGATATATATACACATACTGTATTTATTTGAAATTTTTTGTTTTGTTTTGTTACAACAACGGTTCAGGATCAACCTGCGGTCGACCCCTCTGCAGCATCCCCCCTCATTTGCGGGACTAGGTGACGGAGGGAATTGCTCTCTGATCGCCTCCAGCCCTCGTAGCAAGCCACGCATGGCTGGTCAGGCACTTTGCACAAGAATCTCTCCAGCTTGTTCTTGATGTTATTCAGGACGGTGTGCTAGAGATTCCTCTCTTCTTTTCGAAGGACATTCGAAAGCTTTGGGCCCCGTATTCTGAGGGAATTTTCAATCCTCGTTTTCATGGCTCCTTTTCCCACCCCAGATGGGACCGTACGAAATCTGTCGATTCTCTCATTCCATTTTTTCTCTATTTCTTTTCTGAGGTTAGGGTACAGAGCCCTCAAGTATTTTACATATGTAGATTATTGTGTACCGCTCGCGCCTTCTTTCAAGAGTGTAGAGTTCCAGGGATTGCAGTCGAGACCAGTAGTCTTCACCTTCCGTTTCCTCTATCTTAGACGTAAAAGTCCTTTGTATAGCTTCAATGCTCGCAATGTCTCTTTTTCTGTGTGGGCTTGTGAGTACCGAGCAATACTCAATTATTGGTAAGATTAGACTCTTCCATAATTTTTGTGCAAGATGTTTGCTTTTCTGCTGCGGATTTTGATTTCATAGTGCTCTTTGATTCTGCATCCAACGACATTATTACTCCAAGATCCCTGACTTGTGGATTTGGTGTTATCTGTTTGTCTTGCGGAGTTTTGTACCCTTTTTTCTGTAGCTCTTTTTTATTTACATATCTTAGAAGTTGGAATTTTTCTTCGTTGAACTTCATATTGTTGTCTTCTGCCCACTGGAATAATATTTCAATGTCGTTTTGTAGTTTTCTTATGTCATCTTCGTTCAATATTTCCTTACATATCTTTGTGTCATCTGCGAAGCATGATACAATACTGTCCTTAATATTTGCATTAATATCTGCAATCATTATTATGAACAGCAAGGGAGCTAATACTGTCCCTTGTGGGGACAGAGCTCACGACTTCCGAGACTTCCGATTTAACTCCGTTTACCACCCCACTTTGCGTTCTTTGCGTCAATAAATTAAATATCCATCTTCCTAGCTTTCAAGTAATTCCTGTATCCTTAGGTTTGTGTGCTATGATTCCATGGTCACATTTATCGAAGGCTTTAGCAAAGTTAGTATATATTGCAGCAACGTTTTGTCCTCGACACAATGTTCCTAATATTTTCTCCTGGTGGTCTAGTAGCTGTGACAGGCATGATCTACCCGCCCTGAAGCCATGTTGATTTGGGTTGTATAAGTCTTTTTCTTGGAGGTAGTAGGTAGTTTTGGCTCTAATTATGCTTTCAAAACACTTCATAATGTGTGAGGTGAGAGCCACTGGCCGATAATTTTGGGGCATTGCTCCGTTACTACCTTTAAATAGGGGGGGAAATGTTCGCGTTCTTTAAGAGGAGTGGAATTTGTCCTGTGTCGAGTGATTTCCTTCATAGTAAGTATAGCGGTTTTGCAATACTCTCTTTGCATTTCTTCAGAAATGTTGCACTCCATGTGTCTGGCCCTGTCGCTGAATTGTCTCGCATCTGTGATAAGGCCGTAATTACGTCTCCTTCCGCGAACTCGAAGTCCATTAATAGGTTTGTGCCGGGATTTGTTCTTGGTTGATCTGTATATATATATATATATATATATATATATATATATATATATATATATATAATAATATATTAGGGTGGCCCTTATTTTTCAACTTTTGAAATTAATTACTCCCAACCCCTAATCTTCTTCCAATATATAAAAAGGTGCTCTGTGCAAATTTTCAGCTCAATTGGGCTATATTAAGATGGACCCCAAAGGCCCTAAATTTTCAAAATTCACCGATAATTAGTATTTCTAATATAAAACCTTTATAATTCATTTGCAAACTTTGTTTGGGAAAATAATCACAAAGCATAATCGAAAGTGAATTTTTGAGGGACGCCGCTTATATAGGCCGCAGGCGCAGAACTTTCTAGAACCTTCCAGAAGCGGTTTTTTTACGGACTTATGATACTTTTCAATTTCCGTGAATATCTCGTCCAATTTTGGTTTTAAGTAAATAATGGTTATAACTAAATTTATTGTAAATTGAATTCTCTTTCGATCATATTCTATATTTCTTTCGAATAAAACAATGTAAAGAAGAGAAAAACGGTTTTATATGAAAAAATATCAATATTGTTAAAATCTGAAAATGTAGGACCTTTGGGGGCTATCTTAATATTGTCTGATGAGCTGAAATTTTACACAGAGCATTTTCACATGGAGTAGAACAACGTTGGAGGTTGGGAGTTGAAAAATATCTCATTTCAGAAAATCACATACAACTAAGGGCCACCCTAATATATATACATACATACATATATATATATATACACATACTCTATATATATAATATATATATATATATATATATATATATATATATATATATGTGTATATATACATACTGAATATATATATATATATATATATATACATATGTAAAAATGAACCATAAATAATTCCCATATTCCTATACAATCTTATTCTTCATGTAATTCTTGTATTCATTTATATAGTTCTTGTATCCATTTTAGAAAAAAGTATACATTTTAAAAATTCATGTGCTATATGGTTCATGTATTTATATAATCCTGTATATTCTTATATATTTAACTTTATATAATGCCTATACTCAAATGTATGTACGTGTGTGTATTCATTTATACATGACCAAAATCGCCCAACGCGAGTTTGGATAAAATTTTTGATTTGCTTTCTACTTTGCCAAATAATTGTTGACCTGTTGTTTTCTAAAATCTGATAATCATTTTTTTAGATTTCGCTTAATAAGGAATCGTGCCTAAGCTTTGCAATGTTCATATTTTGTATACATTCTCTTTCGTTATAAAAGATGAGATCATGTCTTGCCTAAGCATTTAAATTGTACATCTTAAACCTTAAAATTTTACTCATATGCATATTTTAGTGTAAAGATGCATAGTCCGATTTCCAATTTTAGTTAACTTGGCAGATCATGATAACATCAGATCTGAAAAGTCGCGGTTTAAGATAAAAATATGGTTTCATCTTCAAATATTTTGTTTACTCGTTCAAGCCTTACCACAGCTAAAAAATTTACTTTATTTTCGAATATTGTGCAAAAATAATGCAGCCTTTTTAACATTTAATAATAATGATGTTAGCAGTTTTGGGGTATATAAACCCCAGTAAAAATTTTCCATTGTCATTCAGAAGCTAATTCAGAGGCTGAGCACTACCTGTACATTTTAGCAGTAAATTACAGTAAAGATAGTCTTTATCTTATCTTTCGAGCCTTGCTCTATTCAGAAGAACTTAGTCATCAAACTTTCCGGATACGCTATAAGAAGAGTCCGGAATCTTCAGCATTTTTAGTAAGTCTTCCAGAGTCCTCCGAGCCACTATAGAAGAACTCGGAGAGTAATATAGAAGAAAACTACTACAAGTCACACATCCGTTGCTGCCACCTAACTAGAACCCCCGTCGACTTCGAACCAACCAAGGCCATAGACGGAGGGGTTAACAACTGGCGAAATTTACCAGGATCTTCACGACTGACAACTTCTGCATCCAGGATTCTTCCAGTCTTCCAGACCCTGGAATTAGAATCAACATCCAGTTGACCGGCGTGTCACGACTTCCAGTTCGTCACATACACCCTTGAACCGGTGCGTCACGACTCCAAGTTCTGCACGCCTTGTTTTCATCCAAGAACAAGTGGCCAGCAAGACACGTCTTCAGGACAGGTCTCTAAGGATTTCTCCGTAGGGATCTTTTAAGTACAACTCTTTTTTAAATAATCTCTAAACATTTGAACAGTCAGTATTATTAACAGTTAATATTTAGTATTGAGCCAGAATTAACACAAAACACAGTGAACACTTCAGACACCAGTGATACATTTTTTTTATTGAAAACAGTATTTTCACAGAATTATTGTCACAGAATTAAAATTCAGAGAGTTAAAATTCACAGAGTTATTGTCGCAGTTATTTTCAGAGAATTATTTTCACAGTTATTTTCTCTATTATAGATAGTATAGTGTAATTTTATTTAATGTACCAAGCATAGTACCAGGATAATCTTGTTTAAATTTTTTTATTATCATTTTGTTTGCAATCTTTTCAAGTTTTTCCCTAGTTAGGCAAATTGTTGTGCATTTATTTTTTTAGATAGTGTGGTTAGGAAAACCCTTTAAGTGATCATTCCATAAATTAAGATCGGTCAAGCAGACCTAATTAGAACACATTAATAAGTACCTTCACATATGAGCGATTCAGACGGTGCGCTTTCTGACATCGAAAATTTGCCTACTCCCATTTTTCCACCTACCCCGCGCCCTTCAAAAATACTCCCAAACACACGAACTTTTGATCCAGAACAAGCCAATATGTCTCAGTCTCAAACCCCCGCCCCAGCATACATTAACTTAGGCAGACTAGTAAACCTTCCCCATACTGTCTTAATTTTGTAGGGGACCATAGATAATCGCTTTGTTGAACCACGCGTAAGACCTTGGATTGAATCTTTAGAGCAACATTTCTTACGCGAAAACATCACCGATGATGATACAAAAATTAGGGAAGCAAAACGATTTATCGACCCTAAAGAAGGGAATGTTCATGACACAGTCACCTACGTCCCATCAATTAGCGAAGCTACAACATGGGACGATTTTAAACAAAACTTATTAGAATTTTTTTTAAGAAATAACACTTGCACAACCCTTAGCCACGTTAGAAGCAGTCTTCCAAGCTAAATGGAAGAAAGAGGAACACGAAGATTTAAACAATTACTGTATATTACACGAACACATAAACTGGTATGAGAAGCCCTCCATGCCGCATAAAATGCATGTGGCATAACTTTCACTTCGAAACAAAGAAATCTAATAGTAGCAACAACTATTTACCAAAACCTACCCGGAGCACCTAAAAAACAGTTTCAGTAGTTTTTAAATGTTGACAAACCTGTAAGTGTAGCCATAAACAAAACACGGGAACATTACCCCGATTTAGCAAAACAGAACTACCGAAAGAGTAGAGAAACCCCTGTACATTACATTCAACAGCAGCAGCCACAACACCAACAGCAACAACCCTAAAAATCGAGGCCAATGCAGGGAACACCACCCCAGAAACAAGCCCCCCAAACCCAGAATACACACACTCCACCAGTGTTTTAACTGCGATAGCTTTGGGCACATGATAAGTCAGTGCAATTATCCCTCTTATTGCTCCAACTGTCACGAACATGGTCATCGCCGTGGCGATCGCCAAAAGTGTGCTGACAAAGCCCCTATAGGGTATAGACCCCACTTCCAGAAACCAAACCACTCACGTTCCAAATAACGTATCCCAAAAGTCATCCACTCCCCAGAAACCAGTCCATTCCCAGCCCCAGTCGAACCACCAACCCAATAGATTACGACCACAGGGTCAACCACACTCTTACCCCATGTACAAACCTCAGTACAACCAGCAAGGTCAACTAGTTCGGTACGTAGAAGTACCCGTGGAGGAATCATTTTCCCCAGAGTACAAATTTCAAGAACACCCTCCAGCGTATGGTAATCCCGTAGAATATGACCCAGGTCCTCCCATAGAAGTCCATTCGAGCCCTTTTTTAGACCCTACTTTGGAGGCGGCAGTTCAACCCCCTCCCTCCTAAATTACAGTAATGAACCCAGATACGCACACAAACTCCCCATCAGGATAATTGGTGCGGACCTCCGAGATTTAATAATAAATTGTAGCACTGATAACGAAGATTTAACTGCTCTCCTAGATACAGGAGCACACGCGACGTTCATTAAGAAACAATGTGTAGATGAATTATTAGAGAGTACAAATTACAAATATGAACTTAAGGCACCATCCTGCCAACTCAGAGGAGTTACGGGCACACCCATACCTACATATGGAGAAATTGAGTTATATTTAGAAGTTGGAAACGCGGTATACCACGCGAAATGTTGTATAGTGGACACAGTCGACACCTTTCAGACAGATATCATACTAGGTATGGATTTTTTTAACCGGAATCAATGGGAGATTTACCCAGCCGGAAAGTTAGTAAAGTGTCGAAATAGGACACACCATCTCAGTGAGAATGACAGACAGCTTAATCCTAATAGAATTAGTTCAGTTCAGATTTCCGAAAGAAATAGGAAACCCCCTCCACTTGATAGCAGTTCAAGTCAGCCGGTTGCATCCAGAGGGACAACCGCTCCAGAAATCAGACCCCAGGGTAATCAGTTCCAGTTGTTGAAACCAGTTGGATCAACACAGTCAGTTTCCAGTCAGCCAGTTTCCAATCAGCCAGTTTCCAGTCAGCCAGCTTCAGTTCCGCCCAAAAGGCAAATTTTAGTCGCCGAACCAGAGTTAAATTCACAATTTTTCATATGCCCTACCGAGCATATAACAATAGCACCTTATGAGAAGATTTGTTTCCTAGCAAAAGTAGTCGACAGTCAAGGAAAATTATTAGAGCCAGAGCGTACTCTGATTACAGAGAAAAGTAATTTCGAAAGAGATGTTCTTATTGCCCAAGTCCTTAGTCAGAGTCAGAATTCAGCTATCCCTGTTGTTTGTTTAAACAAAGGAAAAAGCCCTATAGAATTAACTTCAAATCAGAAAATAGGAACTGTTTCCACAGTAGAAGTAGATTCAGATTTCACCCTCAGTATGATAAATCGTGTTTCCAGTTCCTTAGAGTTAAATCCTTCATTATTAAAAGAAGAATATAAGAAATGTCTGAAGCACTCCCTTCAGGAGTCACCAGCTTTACAGGATCCCAAACTAATGGAATCACTTCTCGATTTCCTGATAAGAAATAGAGATGTGATTGCCCTAAAAGGAGATCCTCTGGGCCGAACTAATTTGGTCCCTTTTGAAATCAAGCTGGAACCCAACTCCAAACCCATTTTCATTCCTCCCTATCGGGCTCCCCACTCCCAATTAGTCACAATTGAGGAACACATCACGGACATGTTGAAGCAGGATGTCATTCAGCCTTCAGCTAGTCCCTGGTCCGCTCCTATGATTCTCGTCTCCAAAAAGGACGGAACATCTCGCCCTTGTATAGATTTTAGACGCCTGAACAACATTACCATCCCAGACCGTTTCCCGATTCGAAACATGCAGGAAACAATTCTGAACGTAGGGAAAGCGAACTTTTTTTCAACCCTCAAATTTGGCATCGGGTTATTGGCAAATGGAGGTCAGTTCCGGATCTCGGGCATTGACTGCTTTCTCCACTAACCGAGGTCATTACGAATTCCAGGTTTTACCTTTCGGAGTCCGAAATGGGCCTCCTAATTTCTCTAGGTTGATGAATATAGTCTTTTCCGACCTATTAGGTGTCGAAGCTCTCGTTTATCTTGAAGATATTATCGTCTACAGTTCGGACATAAAAACACACTTTCAACGCCTTCAGAATGTGCTATCACGCTTGAGAAAATCACACCTTAAACTGAAGCTTGCAAAGTGCAATTTTTTACAAGAATCCCTGGTATACCTAGGACTCCTACTCTCGTCCACAGGAATTAAACCAGATCCAGCCAAACTCGAAGCCCTGGAAAGGTACCCTGTACCCAAAACCATGTACGACGCCCGTGCATTTATTGGTTTTGTCGGATTCTATCGGAACTTTATCCCCCAATTTTCAAATATTGCTAAACCCATTACTGATTTGTTCCAGAAAAATTCGAAATTTAACTGGGAATCCGATCACCAACATGCCTTTGGAACTTTAATTAATAAACTAACCTGTCATCCCATCCTACAATATCCTGATTACACAAGACCTTTCATCATAGCCATAGATGCTTCCTCTTATGGACTAGGAGCCGTCCTGTTACAGGACGTAGACGGTGTGGAATTACCCATTGCTTATGCCAGTCAACTTCTCTCTGCACCTCAACGGAATTATTTCACTACGGACCGAGAGGCCCTAGCGGTATATTGGGCTTTGAAAAAATTCCGAAATATTGTCTATGGCTACGATGTAACCATCAAGACTGATCATAAGCCACTCACGTACCTCTTCAAGGACAAGCTACTTGAAGGACGATTGAGTAGATGTCCGTCAAATTATTCCCTCATCACAATCCCTATGGTTATTCGGCTACCAATTGGTTGCTCCTTGCGTTCAAAAACCCTTCAAATATACAACCCGTACAAGGTTACCATTAATAACTCATACCTCTTCCCGTCGCAAATTAAATTTAAACCCATCATAGAGATCTTAAATCTCTCCATAAAACCTGTAACCATCCTACCCGAGCTACATGTCCCTGAATGGAATGATCAGTTGAGTCGGTTTAAAATTTCGGATGATAGCCAAAACAACCTCTTACAAATATTACAACCTGTTTCAATTTTCTCAAAATCTGCCGTTAGCATCATTATTGTATGTGCTATTATCCTCGGTATATTTGTGGTGAAAAGATGATTCTGGGAACAACGAAAACCAAGAGACACGGAATAACATGAAACTATTTATGCACCAAGAGTGCGTACCCAGACCACGTGAACTAGACTTAACCACCCGACTTATGATGTGTATGTAAATCTGTATTATAAAACCCATAGTTATCATCTAGTTAGCATTAGTTAAGATGTTACATTATTATATTAATATCATTCTAGAGGGAAGAGCCCTGTAAAAATGAACCATTAATAATTCCTTATTCTTCATGTAATTCTTGTATTCATTTATATAGTTCTTGTATCCATTTTAGAAAAAAGTATCCATTTTAAAAATTCATGTGCTATATGTTTCATGTATTTATATAATTCTGTATATTCTTATATATTTAACTTAATATAATGCCTATACTCATATGTATGTACGTGTGTGTATTCATTTTTACATAAGGACCAAAAAGATGAGATCATGTTTTGCCTAAGCATTTAAATTGTACATCTTAAACCTTAAAATTTTACTCATATGCATATTTTAGTGTAAAGATGCATAGTCCGATTTCCAATTTTAGTTAACTTGGCAGATCATGATAACATCAGATCTGAAAAGTCGCGGTTTACTCGTGCAAGCCTTACCACAGCTAAAAAATTTACTTTATTTTCGAATATTGTGCAAAAATAATGCAGTCTTTTTAGCATTTAATAATAATGATGTTAGCAGTTTTAGGGTACATAAACCCCAGTAAAAATCTTCCATTATCATTCAGAAGCTAATTCAGAGGCTGAGCACTATCTGTACATTTTAGCAGTAAATTACAGTAAAGATAGTCTTTATCTTATCTTTCGAGCCTTGCTCTCTTCAGAAGAACTTAGTCATTAAACTTTCCGGATACGCTATAAGAAGAGTCCGGACTCTTCAGAATTTTAAGTAAGTCTACCAGAGTCCTCCGAGCAACTATAGAAGAACTCGGAGAGTAATATAGAAGAAAACTACTACAAGTCACACATCCGTTGCTGCCACCTAACTAGAACCCCCGTCGACTTCGAACCAACCCTGGCCATAGACGGAGGGATTAACACAAGACCATACTGTATATATATATATACACACACACACATACTGTGTGGGTGTGTATATATATACACATAATGTGATATATATACACATACTGTGTGTATATATATATATATACACATACTCTGTGTGTGTATATATATTAGTGATGTAGCGGATGTCATTTTTTTCACATCCGCGGATGCGGATGCGGATGAGGATGTTTGATTTCAACATCCGCGGATGCGGATGCGGATGCGGATGTCTACATTTTCGTTATTTTTTAGGATATAGTCGAGATTTGTTGTGTTTAACGAATATAATAAGTTATTATATAGAGAGAGCTGTAGCTATAATGTAGTATAATTGATTAATTGTACAATAATTGCTGTACTTTTCTCTGAACATATAAAATAATATCAAGCATCTAACTAATATAGAAATCAATTAGCGAATTCGTCTGCAAATAAATTCGTTATATTTTGTTGAGTTTCAGCCACAATTAGAAACCATAATTGTGTTACCAGGATGCGGGACGTGAACCCAACTCAAATGCACCCCACCGACCTCATTCCCCAACCTCCACCCTTATAGAAAGAGATCTTTAATTAGCTTGATAACTATTTATATTAAGTTTAAAGTTTTATTGGGCATATTTATAAATGAGTAATTAAAATAAAGTAAACTAAGATGTTCATCGTTTAATTTTCAAACTTAATTATAGGAAGGTTATGCTTAAGGAACATTAATTTTTCTGCCTTTTCTGCTGCCAGTCTGTTTCTCTTTTCATCATATATTAATCCAGCACTGCTAAATAATCTCTCGCTTGGTACGTTTGTTGGAGGACAGGCTAAATGTTTCCTTGCAAGTTTACTCAAGTATGGATAGATGTTCTGCGTATTTTTCCACCAACTAATAGGATTGTCACATGCAGCCAGGCGTTTTTCTTGGTGATAGCTCTCGATCATTTTTACTACATCTTTTGACATCGCGTAGGTCTCGTCATTGCTGCTTGACTCAAGAAACTGAGAGACAGATTCTGTGATAGATTTGCTTGTTGAAGGTGTTGGTTCTGTCACTGAAACTTTTATTCTTTTGGTGGGTGGCGAAGCGACAGATTCAAGAGATTGAAGCTCTTCAACTGCTTTGCCAAGTGATGATTTAACTCGTTCTAATGTACTAGGTGAAAATAACTTAGCTTTGTAACGTGGATCTAAGTAGGTTGCAAGAGATTAACTTCATACAAGAACAGCCTCGTCTTGTCGCTTGCATCACTTTTGCGCACAATGAACTAGTTCTATCAATATAGTAGAATTTGATAATTTCCGCTTATTAATGACATTTTATCTCAACGGTCCACATCCGCACGACATCCGCAGTCCAAAGTGCGGATGCGGGTGCGGATGCGGATGCGAGAAAATGTGCGGATGTTCCGCGGATGCGGATGCGGATGTGACCTACATCACTAATATATATGTATACATACTGTATATATATATATATCTATATATATATATATATATATATATATATATATATATATATATATATATATATATATATAACATACTCTATATATATATATATATATACACACCCATACTGCTTATATATATATATATATATATATATATACACACACATACTACAGTTTTGCGTTGGTTTCGTGCCGCAAGAGCATGAGAAATTTATGCAGGAACTGCCTGTACGTTGGCAGCGACCAGTTTTTGCAAACTGGTTAATTATCAATTTGAAACTAGTTAGTTATCGATTTGAAACTGGTTGATTGTCGATTTGAAGCTGGAGATGGAGTCTGGATCCAAAGGATCAAGTCATATATATATTATTATATATATTATATATATATATGTGTATGTGTATGTGTATATATATATATGTATATATTATGTGTATATATATATATGTATATATATATGGGTATTATATATATATATATATATATATTATATATATATATATATATATATATATATATGTATGTATGTGTGCTATATATATGTATATTTATATATATTGTGTATATAATATATATATATATATATATATATGTTGTATATATGTATATATGTATGTATTTATGTATATATTTATTTATATATATATATATATATGTATATTGTATATATATATTGTATATATATTACTGTATATATATAATATATGTTTATATGTATATATATATATATATATATATATATATATATATATATATATATATATATATATATATATATTTATATATGTATATGTATATATATTTATATATGTATATATATATATGTATATATATGTGGATATGTATGTATATATTATGTATATATATATATAATTTCAAAATTATGAATGGGTTCGATAACGTAGATAGAGATAGCTTTTTCGAAATATCTCAATATAAAAGGACAAGAAATAACGGGTGTAAATTGACAAGTAGAAGGTTCGAGACAGCAGTTGCGAAAAACTTTTTTACGCATAGAATAGTAAATAGCTGGAATAGTTTGCCGGTAGAAGTAATTAGAAGCACGTCTATAAACATGTTTAAAAATCGATTAGACGCATATGTTGATAGAAAGGGTATAGTTTAAGGTAGTAAAATTAAGGCTTTTTGGGGATAGATCCCACAGCTCAACACAAGTGTTAACCCCTCCGTCTATGGCCCTGGGTGGTTCGAATTGACGGGGGTTCTAGTTAGGAGGCAGCAACGGATATTTCTTCTATAACATTCTAATTCTTCTCTCTCGCTTTAGGGTCGACGATTATTAATTCTCCTCTTGCTATAATACTCTGATACTTTCTCTGAGACTAAAATTATCGACTTTTCTTTTATAACTTATCGACTTTACTGACTAAGTTCTTCTGAAGAGAGCACGGCTCGAAGGCGAAAATAAAAAGTTTCTCTTTTTGTAGTTTACTTCTCAAAATGTACAGGTAGTGCTCTGAATTTACAGGGGTAGAGGTTCGACCTCTTTCGACCATGGCTCAGGCCGGAATCTAAAAATTAAGGAGGCAAGGGGCCTCTGCCCCCTCCCCGCAGCGAAGCTGCTAACAAGAGAGTCTCGTAGCAGTGACCAAAGCAGAGAGCCGTAATGAAGTGAAGTTCATTTTACAAATACATGTATAATATAAGCCTAAATTTTGGGGGACGGCAGTTGAAGGTTAAGTTTCCCCCCTTTTAAACACGATCAGATGTTTGAAAGATTCCAAATAAAAATTTTAAAAATAAAAATAAAAATAATCGTATTTTTTTTTGCCGCGTCTTCATTTCTGAAGGCGATATCATTTCATAGTAGTACATAAGTACAATTTAGTACACGACTGAGTACATTTTCGTTTGGGTTTATTACAATTATGATTGCGATTATGGATTACTTCCCATTCGCTTGTGATTGTCCCTTACAGTTCTATTAAAGTACATTCTTACATTATATATAAAGTCATTACATTCAATTAGTTTCATTGAAGTACATTACGTCGTTTACCATTCTTAAAGTGTTTTTATATATTTATATATGGTTATAATATATGGTTGTAATATATGGTTATAATATATGGTTATAATATATGGTTATATTATATGGTTATATTATATGGTTATATTATATATGGTTATTGTATATGGTTATTAGCATAACACAAGTACATGAGCACATACAAGATAATTTATATAAAACATAACATGTTACATTATAATTATTATAATATGTTATAAATTTGGATCAGAGCGTTCGATTTTGCTGTGATTCGCGAATTCGACCACTTACTTACCCAAGCATTTATGAATATCTTGTGAGGGGTGAACGCACTTAAAATAAAAAAATAAAAAATACATGTGGACGTATTTTACATGTAAGTAACAGAAAAGGTTGTGTGCGTAATATAGACACGCGTAAAATATGGACTGATAGGTTGATAGGCATCAATAGATAATAGGTAGGGCACAATACAAATAATGATGTATAGAGAATGAAGTTTTTCTTTTCTTTTTCTTATTATTAAAGAATTTACCATATACTGAACATGAAAGATATCCACATACCAAATGGGTGATTCAGTATTGGCGGTATGGAAACGTGAAGAGGATTAAGTTACTTTATGACGTCATAGTTATTGAATTTGAACGTATAGTACAAATCATTATTAGGAAGATTTACAAGAACGAATTAGAGACAAAGAGTGGGTATTAATGACTAAGAAGTACAACTACGGGTTCCAATCCTGTTATATGCAATGTGTATGCATAATCTAGGGTCGAGGGTGAGATGCAAGACAATCATAATTAATTATAATAACTTCTATAACAAATGGAAAAATGGATACGACTAAACCATAGATATGGTAGATCGTAGGGTTGTGACACGAACAAAAATAGGAAGCTACAAGTAAAATTATTATCCAAACTCGCGTTAAGCGATTTTGGTTCTTATGTAAAAAATGAATATTGATTATTCATTTCATTTTTACATATATAATATATATATATATATATATATATATATATGTATGTATGTATGTTATTTATTTTTCTTTTTTTTTCTTTCTGTAACCTATATATAGGCTGTAACCCTTTTATGTACTTCAGTGTTCCTGAGGATGTCATTAGATGAAAGCGCTTGAGCACCATTTTGTGTTTCCTTTCCTTCGTGGTTTTATTCATCATAAATATATATTTTTTTTTAATTGGGGTTGCTTAACCTCCTGCGCAACATCTAAGGTCATATGACGGAGGAGACCTACAGCTTTACGTGGGATCCGAACCACGGGTCTCTACATATTCTGGGCGCGGAGGACGGTCTCCCATCCAATTACTACCCAGACCCAATGTCGCTTAACTTCGCTGATCTCCTGGAAGCGGTGTTACGACATCGGCCACGACGTAGCCCAGTATATATATATACACACGAACATACTGTGTATATATATATATATATATATATATATACAGTATGATCGTGTATATATATATAACAGGGCTACGTCGTGGCCGATGTCGTAACACCGTTTCCCGGAGATCAGCGAAGTTAAGCGACATTGGGTCTGGGTAGTAATTGGATGTGTATATGTGTATATGTGTATGGATGTGTATATGTATATATATGTGTGTATATATATATATATATATACATACACACATACTGTATTTATATATATACACATACACATACTCTGTATATATATATATATATATATATACACACACATACTGTGTATATATATATATACTCATACTGTGTGTATATATATATACACATACTGTATATATATATATATATACACATACTGTGTATATATATATACATATACTGTGTATGTATATATATATATATATATAATATATATATATATATATATATATATACATATCCTGTCTATATATATATACATAGTGAGTATATATATATAAATAGTTTTTATATATATATATATACATACTGTGTATATATATATATATATATATATACACACTGTATATATGTATATATATATTTAAACATACTGTATATATATATGTACATACTGTGTGTGTATATATATATATATATATATACATATACACATACTGTATATATATATATATACATAATGTATATATATATATAAAAATAGTGTATATATATATATATATATATATATATATATATATATATATATATATATTATATATATATATATATATATAGTGTATGTATATATATATATATACACATATTGTACATATATATATATACACATAGTGTATATATATAAACATAGTGTGTTTATATATATATCTACATACATAGTGTATGTATATATATATATACATACTGTATTTATACAGGGTGGGGCAAAAGTCTGGCCCCATAGGAAGTTTATAATGGAAAAGAAAATTTCGGCCTACCTTAATGTTTTAATTCAGAAATTACAACAGGTGTTCAAATTGACGTCCACCTTCTTCTAAACACTTTGTAACCCGGTTGACGCAAGACGTTTGTACATTCCTGAGGATGGTAATATTCGTTCTCATGGCTTTAAATTCTGCTGTTATGGTGTCCTTTAGCGCCTGTATTGTTCTTGGCCTGTTAACGTACACAACTGATTTAAGGTGTCCCCATAAGAAGTAATCCAAAGGAGTCAGGTCCGGAGATCTGGGCGGCCATTCAATTGGCCCACGTCGACCAATCCATTTCCCTTGAAATGTTTCTTGCAAAAATTCGCGAACGGCCCTTGCGAAATGCGGCGGAGCCCTATCGTGCTGAAACCACATAGCTCTCCGATGCCGTTATGGTAGTTCATACAATCGAGGCGTAAGGAAATTTGCTAACAAATGAAGGTATGATTCACCAGTTTGTCGGGGAAAAAGTATGGGCCAATTATCGTATCTCCCCACATAGCAGCCCATACCATAACTCTTGGGTTGTACTGCGAGCGTCCGTCCTCAATCCAATGTGGATTTTCTTTAGCCCAATATCGTGCATTATGTCTGTTGACTGAACCGTTTAGGTAAAAAATTGCTTCGTCACTGAACAGTGAACATGATACGCTTTTCCAACTGCCTATGTTGCATAAACCACTGACAATACTCCCTACGACGATCTACCAATCTGAAAAAATAAAAATAATTATAGACAAAAATTTTAGTCTATGTGAACATAAACCTCCTATGAGGCCAGACTTTTGACCCACCCTGTATATATATATATATATATGTCCCGTAGTGTAAATCCTTACGGTACAAACGAGTTCGTCTCCGACGAATTGCATTCTAACATTGAACCCAAAATTCCTTCGTTCTGACATCACAGAGTGTGCATTCTTTCATACGCGGAGAAATCCCATGTAATCCGTAGAAATCCCAGTAATCCCATGTAATCCGTAGAAATCCCAGTAATCCCATGTAATCCGCAGAAATCCCAGTAATCCCAACCTAACTTGTTAGATGCGAGGTGCATATGAAAATATGCACATCGCATGAATTCTTCGATCCCTCCGCGTCTCTATTATTGTCAGCATCACGCGATGCAAGGCAAGCGTCTATAAACACCTCAGTTTTTATTTTTTATTATTAAATTTTTCTAAAATCTTGACCTATTCCCATAGATAAAGCATAATTGTGTCAACCTATAGCCCACCTGATTTCCCCTAGCTCGCATACTCGCATACCAAATTTCAGCTCTCTCTAACCCCTATTTCTCTTTTCCAAAGAATCACGCAAAGTGGTTATCTCGAATATGAAATTCATTTGCGCTCTATAAATTCCTTCCAAATCGATTCCCTTTTGTACGGGTTCGACCCTCCTTTCATGCCGCCCCTCTGGCGCCTCTCGATCCTACAATTATGCTTTATTATCAAAAGAAAATGTAAACTCCGCGAAACCTATTTCGATCATGATTGGTTCGCCCCCGGAACTCTCCCGAAGTTCAATCTCCCAATCGAGGCTGTCAACTAAAGTCGCCTCCGCCTAAATTCGAATATCGAAAACTATTATAGGCGCTTGCTGTTAGACTCCGCCCGTAAGAGGGTGACCCTTAGTTTACCTCGTCTCCGCCTACCCCGAGGTTATAAAAACCCCGAGAGCGTCGGTAACGAGGTTCTTTGCTTTCCAACCATTTCATACTACGCAAACTCTGTGACTTAATTCTGTAATTATTCGTGCAGTGGCACTACCCCTCCGGATCAAATTAGCTTCCATTTGATAATGGAACTTAACTTCAAATATATATAAATTGTACATTGTGCTTTAGTTAACTTGTTCCCGATTTATCTGTGTCTTAAGTCTCACCTTAAGAGCTGTATATAATCGTCATTTTTTACGTAACTAAAGTTAATTTATTATTTAATTTAATTTAATTAATTTAATTTATTTCATTTAATTAATTTAATTTTTACTATCAAAAGAATTCTGTACCCAAAGTGAATTAATAAAAAGACTGTTAAATTGAGTTAGTCGTTTCCATTCACCGCATAAACTCGATACAACCCCCGTACGGAAGCACTCGAAGGTAATCTTCCGAAACTTTACAACCAATTGAGGTAAGAGTGGTCAGTGACATCCACACACATTTTTTTGACAAGGCGCGAGCGCCGAGTGCATCCACTGGTGTCGACGTGAGACGCGACACCTCCAAGGAGTTTTTCTTGGGAGTTCGCATAACCCGAGAGTGACGTTGTCCATCATCCTTCGGATACAATTCCGACTCCAACCAAGGGGACCGCCCCCGGAATTCATAGTCCATCGTCGTCTTCTACAATCGAGCGGCCCATTAGGGACATACCCCTCGACACTGGAGGTCCCACCGAGACGCCGAGGACCCAGGAACCCCCAGGACCCGGAATTTGGGTGAACGAAGTCTTGCCCATTTCGCCCCGGGTTCTCCCTCACTCCTCTCGGACGACGCCACGGCTGTACATGACGTCACCGCCCCCCTTGTCTCCTCTGCGAGTGACCTTCAAATCGAGAGAGACGCCAGCTGATGCCACGACAGCCGCCTCAGTTTCCTCTCTCGATCCACTTCACGCGAACGTTTTTTTACGTTTGAGTGATAGATTAACGTAACTATTAAGTATCACTGATTACCCTTAACCCAATTATAACCTTTAAATTGTGTACACAGTTTATACACTAATCATTAACAATACTTTTTCCACAGTAATAATTCACGGTGAATGGTGACTACAAACAAACTTTTAGAAAATTTTTATTTTTTTTGTTTTTCTCTTTGAGTAAGTGGGATCCGTGAAGTGATTTTAACCACTTAATAATTTTCTAGTTATCAAACTTACTTTAAATTAACAGTAATTTTAATTAATTACGGATAGTGAAACACGCTATTAATGTGACTTGTATTCATTTTATATTAATATTAATAACCGTCTTTAATTTTTTTTATTATTTTTCTTTAACGATTTTTAATAATTTTAATTATTTTAAATTCGTTTTCATTATTGAATTACCGAGTGTAATATTTTATTTTTATTTTTTTAATTGAATAGGTTAGGTAGGGTTAGGAATTTTATTTTTTTTTTTTGTTTTACTTGGCTACGGAAATTACGCTTGTGACGTAATTGCAGGCCACATCGTGAATACGATTGGGGCACGACTAGGGTACTTCCTTGCGGACTCAGGCTGAGGAGGATCCACCACCGCTGGAACTCACGTTTCTATCGTTAGGATCAGGATACGGAAAGGGACTTTGTGTGGGACTCTTCATCCATTGGAGACCAACGATTCGACCATCGGATTACAAGTAACCTTTTGCTATCCCAACCTTCATTTTTTCTCATATTCTTTTTTTTATTACTCTTATATCACCTATTTATGAGAGCGATAGAACAATGTGGCATAACTTGTTTTTTTTAGCAATCCGTCGTTCCTGATACGATATTTTAGTGTTTTACTGCATTGTTGAGGGTTCCTCGATTGCTTTACGTTTGATTAAGTTAACCAAATTTTTAAACTTCTAATTTTTTTTAATTAAATAATTAGTAGTTTACTTAATTTGGACCCCCCCCCAAAAAAAAAACAAAAAAAAAAAAAAATATATATATATACACTACTTAACAGTGACAAATTTCTTCACCCTTGCATTTTTTCCGATTGTTTTGTTTTATGTTTCGAATTTTATTTTTATATATATATTGTTTTTATGTACACACGCCGATACTATACATACTAGGACCACACTGCCAAAACACACTTCAATTGTTTGTTTCGCGCGCGACGTGTATGCCACATTCCGATTCCGATTCCGACCGGGAATTTTTATTACCACTTACACCTCCACGCCGTCCTTCCCCAAACGTCGCCGCATTCCCAACATCAACATGGCTGACACTAACATACTGCTTCCACTGCTGCTGCTGCCGCGCCTGCCGCGACCGTACCTATCACGAATATTATGGTTTCCAGGGTACTCAACTTACCGACGTCCGTTCCAAAATTTAAGGGAACCGTCGCGGGAAAGGCCACCGAGCCACTTGTTCAACACTGGCTCCACAAACTGGAAATATTTCGAAAATGAGAAGGTGATCGCGGACAAGGACAAAATCTTGGAAGCACAGCGGTTTGTTGATTACAGAAGGGTCAGCATCGAAGTTTGTCGACACTAACCCCGACTTAGAAGCGGCCACTACATGGACCCAGTATCGTCGGATTCTCTTGGACAATTTCCGAGATGTCAGCGACACTCAACCGTTTGTGGCCATGACCAATTTGTTCCGATTGCGCTGGCAGGATGGTGAAGATTTTATGGAATTTAGGAATCGCATTCAAGGCACTATGAATAGCGTCATCTTAGCCATTGACGGTGCTTTTGATTATAAAATGCCCTCACAAATGGCGAAGATATTGTCCTTTTCGGCAATGTATGCGAACCTACCAAATCACCACCAAGTCAGATTCCAGAAACACGCGGATCTTACCGCGTCGTTAGCAACGGTCGTGAACAAACTGAAGGAGTCGTGTCCAAACTCGACTGATCTTAATATTCGTCGACCGCGGGAAGAACGAACCAAAACCTCCCAGTCCATCCGTTATGCAACCGCACAAACAGGAAGGCCCCAGAAGCAAAATTCTGCTTCTGCAACGCCCGCGCCGTCGAACCGGTCTCGACCAACCTCATCGCGACAGACTCCCCCGAGTCCGCCCCTACGGTGCTACAATTGCTGCCAAGTAGGACATGGAATAAAACAGTGCAGGGCGGCTGCTTATTGCGATTACTGCAGGGAGTCCGGTCACCGGCGGGGAGATCGTTCCAAATGCCGGGAGAAGGGTGCTCCGCCCCAGCGACGGAATGGTGGTCCAAAGGATCTCGACCTCCCACGAGGCCACCGCAACAAGGATACCCTGAGGGAACCCCTCTTATATAACCAACCCTACCCTAATCTATCGAACCAGGAGTTCGAAATATTTTACAATGTTTGACCGAGATGGGATACGCCAGACCACCAGCCTTACAACTGGAAAGTCGGGAGACGACCAATCCGCCCGATGATTTTTTAGAGGACCCCGGCTCCAGGATTCCCGTAAGGGACGAGCCGGGTTGCCCTCCCCGGGGTAGCTATTCCTTCGGGAAAACCAGGAGTTACTACTCCACTTAAGGACCCCAGGGCCCTGCACGAAATAATCCAGATACCACTGTAGAATCCTTAAGTTCCTTTTTCAGAAACCCCTTGCATTGAACCCGAGACCTATGAGTCTCGTCCCGCTTCACAGAGACCTGTGGCAAACTCTGTTGACGTTCCTACGTCATATGTTTGCACAATTAATAATACGTTTGAAGATGCTGTCATTCCACTTCGCGTTCGAAGTGTAGATATGTTTGGTCTGCTAGACACAGGTAGCAACGCTAACCTGATTAAACAGTCTAGTTTGAATAGAATTCCGGGAGTTTCCAAATTGGAACTTTTCCCGTCAAGGTTGTTTTAAAGAACGTTAATGGAGGAACCATACCCTCCGTAGGGCAAGTTAGGCTTAAACTGAAACTCGGCAAGTTAGGCTTCGATGCCGATTGCGTAATAGTACAAGACTCTATGCACTTTCCTACCGACATTTTACTCGGTTATCCCTTCCTTAAAGGAAATGGTTGGGATCTTAAGTTTGAATCAAACGTTGTCCAAGTGCAAGGACAACTTATTCCGTTAGTGAATACGGAGTCGAACCCAGAGGTTCGTTTCTACTGCTGTTGAAGCAGGTTTAAGGTTATTTCGGAAGATGTTCCCGATTTTGATGGAACCCTACAGGATTGTTGTATCCTGGTAATGGAGGGATTCCATTTTTTCCGGCTTTGTCGCCGTGTGATGGTTTAGAGTCGGGTGAAAATCCCGTTGCACGCCAGTCCGGCGTTCATTGAAAGTTAGTTCAGAGTCTGTTCCAACCGATGAGTTTCAGTTGAGGGTTAAGGAAGAATTCGTTATTGAGCCCAACCAACAGGTCTGCTTCCGCGTAATTGTTACCTTTAACGATGGTACTTACGTGGATCCTGCGACTTCAGTAGTCGTGGAGAATGTTCTTGAAAACCAAGTCAACATTCAGGCTTAGTAATTGCACGCAGTCTGTGCACCAGCGAAGAGGCAACTATCCCTTTACTGTGCGCTAATGTTGGTTCCGAATCCATTACGTTAAACCTAATACTTTAATAGGCAAGCCTATTTGGCCCAATCTGAGCCTATTCTATTCCTCACGCCATACGCAGGTGTACCCTGAAGGCGTACCTCCGCAAACATTACGTGCTACTTATAAAGCATGTCTAGAGTCCGATCCCGCAAATTCTTTCCTTTGCAGCGACCCGGACTTGTTTGACCAATTACTAGACTTCTTGGTCGAACACAAAGCATCATCGCACTCAAGGGTGATGCTTTGGGACGTTCAAACCTCGTCCCATTTCATATTAATCTCGCGGATAACACAAAGCCAATCTACATTCCGCCATATCGCGTTCCGCACTCCCAGCAGCTGGTTGTTGAGGAACACGTAAAGGAAATGTTAGATTTGGGTGTTATCCGACCGTCGGTTAGTCCTTGGTCTTCTCCGTTGATCCTGGTCAAGAAGAAAGACGGAACGTTAAGGCCGTGCATCGACTACCGACGCCTCAACAAAGTGACCGTTCCAGACCGATTTCCGCTTCCCAACATGCAGGAGGTCATTCAATATGTTGGTAAAGCTAAATATTTTACCTCGCTGGATTTAGCTTCAGGGTACTGGCAGATGTCTCTGTCTCCAGAGTCACGGCCATGTACTGCGTTCACTACCAACCAGGGCCATTACGAGTGGAATGTTTTGCCATTCGGATGCCGAAACGGTCCTGCGAATTCTCTCGACTTATGAACATTGTGTTGTCCGGATTATTAGGTTCTCATGCCTTAGTCTATCTAGATGACATAGTGATCTATAGCGACACCGTCGAAGAACATTTCTTACGTCTTGCCAAAGTCTTCAGACGTCTTTCGAACGAGAATCTCAAACTAAAACTGGCTAAGTGCCAATTTTTCCGATCCTCGCTTGTGTATTTAGGATTTCTTCTTGCCTCTGACGGAATCCGACCGGATCCCGCCAAACTTCAGGTTCTCCTAAATTACCCTGTTCCTCGAAACGTTGATGAAGTGCGAACCTTTATCGGGTTTGTAGGATTTATCGCAATTTCATTCCCAATTTTCGGACATAGCCGCTCCTTTGACCAATTTGTTCAAAAAGAAGCTACTTTTGAATGGAATTCTGAGCATCAGAAAGCTTTTACTGATCTCCGCGACAAACTCCTACAAGAACCCATACTGCAGTTCCCGGATTTTGGCAAACCCTTTATAGTAGCCACGGACGCTTCTAACTACGGGTTAGGTGCCGTCCTACTCCAAGAAGTAGAAGGTACCGAACTACCTGTGGCTTATGCGAGTCGGTTACTATCCAAGCCCGAACGTAACTATTCAGGGACTGAACGAGAAGCTTTAGCCATCGTATGGGCCTGAGAAGTTCAAGAACATCATCTACGGGTATAAAATAATAGTAAAAACGGACCATGCTCCGTTAACATCTATATTTTCCAAAAAACTACCCGACGGGCGATTAGGTCGCTGGGCTCTTACCGTCCAGGACTTTAGCCCCGAATACGTTCACCGTCCCGGAAAACTCAACGTTCTCCCGGACTGTTTATCCCGAATAAATAAACCCGAAGAGGTCTGTGGAATTCATCGTATTGAGACTATTCCCAATTTCGATAGAGACACACTCTTCGAGGCACAACGCAAGGACTCGTATATCTCCAATTTGGTGCAGCAATTAAAAGCACAACCAAATTCGGAACTTCACCAGTTGTATGCTTTCCAGGATCAAATTTTGAATTATCAAATTTCTCCTGGGCAATACGTGGCAGAAGTTCCCGAGAGTCTTCAAGGCGTGGCAATCAAACTTTGCCACGACAGCGTTTGTGCTGGGCATCCCGGAATTGAACGGACACTAAATTGGTCCAAGCGCGTTACCATTTCCCACTTACGCGCACCAAGGTAACAGAACATTGCAAGGCATGCTCAGCATGTGCCAGGCATAAAGGAGCGCGTCCGCCCACCGCGCATATGCATGCGTACCCCGTTCCTGTTAGACCTTGGGAGCGCGTAGGAATGGACGTGATGGGCCCCTTTGTCCAAAGTCGAAACGGAAATAAATACGTTGTCGTTTTCACCGACCATTTTACCAGGTATAATGAAATTGTACCGGTGCCTGCCCATACATCGGAGATCATTGCCAAGTGTTTACTCGAACGAGTAATTCAACGGCACAATACGCCGGTCGTGCTGCTCTCGGACAACGCTCGGGAATTTACCTCCGCGATGTTCGTAGAGTTATGCAAACGTCTCCACATCCAAAAGGTACAAATAACACCGTACCATCCGGCAGCAAATGGTCTGGTTGAGAGGCAGAACGAAAAGATCCTTAACGTCCTACGACATCTCGTGGACGCGGACCAACGTAATTGGGACGAGTGCATCCCATGGTGCAGTGGACTGTTAACAACAACCACAGTCAACTCATCGGTGACACCCCTCATTTTAGATGTATCATTACGATGCAAGATTTCCTTTCGACCTCCCAAACGACTCCACCGAAGAGGGATTTGACCTACAGGAACCCCAACGCTATGCGGACGACCTGGCTCGCCATTCGTTCCAAGTTTTCGAAGACACACGACGTTGTCTCAACCATGAGACCGACCGAATGGTCCACTACCAACACAAGCGGTACCCTAAGCAACGGACCATAATACCGGAAACCGTTGCTGGTTGGCAGGTACGAAGCCTCCGGGCCTCAGTCGTAAACTCTGTCCAAAATGGGTAGGGCCATACCGCGTCCTCGAAGACCTGGGGCACAACACCTTCACCATCCAACACTTGCAAACCTTAAAGAAAAAGGTTGTTCATGCCAACCAAATTAAGGTTACGAATGAGGATCCGAATCCCCCTCAACCGAAGTCGTCCCGACAACAAGGGGATACAACCCAACCCCGCGTTACCGATACCGAAACCGAGGATTCGGACGAGTGGGAAGACTACCTAAGGCCCCCTCGGACTACCCTGTCCGTACAGCCTGAGGAAGCTATCCTAGAACCCCTCGAACCTGACAATGAACTGGAGCCACTCCCTGCTGCTCCTTCCACACCAGAGTTGGGAGCCCCGGAGACAACTCCAAACTTTAAAATTTTACCGGAGGGCCCCGCAGCCAGTGAGGAGCCCCCCGACTCACCATCACCACCCTCACCTATCGACGACCCTAAAACAGACCCTACAGTGACGTACCGATTTCGACCCAGGAGTCGTCGCAAGGCCCGTGGACTCGCTCCCGATCGCGAATACCCGAGTCACTAGAACACACACATAGCCCTATACTCGAGCCAAGCTCCGACCCCGTACCCACACTCCACTCCGTCCCTAAGACACACTCACAAGACACCTACACAAAGTCCCTCCCTACCACCGAAAACACCCCTGCTGCCATCGACTCGGCCTGCTCCGACTGCGCGAATACCCGAGTCACTAGCCACTACTTCGACGACCCATCCACCTCACCCCCTTCGTCCCCCGGACCGACCTTCGGTCAAACCTAAGGTGAGACCCAAATTCCCTTCCTGGAGAACTTCTCGGAAGTAACCGCTAACCACCCAAAAGAAATTATCAGCAATGTTAACCTCGTCCACTATGCTTACCTTTGTCTTCATTCTTTTTCCTGTTTCTAGTAGTACCTACCACATCGTCCCCGGCGCTGTGGTCGAAACCTTAGCGGATGGCCATTTTTTAAAAGGCCACCTGAATGTGATTTTCGACCTACAAGCCCCACGTTATTTTCCGTACGCTCAACGCCTGCCAACGAAAATTACTCTCCCACGCAATCGCTATTGCAAAGCACCTATCCACCCACCATACTCTACTCCGACTAAGTCGTTTACCATATATAAACAACTACTCTCCTCCACCTATGCTCACACTTGGAAAACATACACGCCACACAATACAAACTTAACGATACGCTGGCCCTCCTTGGATTCAGCAGTATCGTCCCAACAGCCCTCAAACCGTACTAAACGCGGTTTCTTCGATCTCGGCGGGCAGTTGCTGAAACCATTTTGGCGTCGCCATTTCAGCAGATGTGCGTAGCGTGCAACGCAAGATCCGACTGCTAGCGAGTGACAATATCGTTAAGGGCGATGTGTTAAAACGTACTGTCTTTGCAGCCAAACGAAATTTTCACCTTCTCCGCAATCTCACGACACATCTAAACGAGCTAGATTCCTTAATTATGTTACAGCGCCGAAATTATAATCAAATTGAATATGTCCACCTAATTAACCTCCAAATTACTGTCATTGATAAGTATCTCGATCAAGTTCACGAGACACATCAAATCGTAATGGCCGCACTTAATGCTGCCATGTCAAAACAAACACCCCATTCACTAATTCCCTATAAGACTCTAAATACATTAATAACGGACGCTAGTAAGGAACTCGCTCTAACCCCAATTTATCCATTACACTCATCCAACGCCCATCATTTTCTCGACCTCACCTGGACGTTACTTGGTAGCTCTCCATTCTCTATCATTATTGTTATACCCTTCTTCGATGCTCAAGTATACAACGCTTATCTTTTTCACCCCTTTCCCACAGTTTACTCTATGAGGGAAAACGTGACCCGTTTCATCTTACACACAGAACACCCATACTTTTTCCTTTCCAAAACCTACCAACAGTACACCCTGTTTACCACCCGCGACATTACTCACTGTAGGACACCTTTGTCAACCAAATTCCTAATTTGCCCTCCACTCCAACCCTTTGTTTCCATACATTTTCAGAAACCTTGTTATCTAATGCTGTTACAAAATTCGTCCCGTGCAAATTGCACGTTCCGGCATTCGACCCTTCAACCCCCGTTCAGCTCCAAATAAGTTCCGACCTCCTCCTGTCCATCCCCAAAAACGTGAAGCAACTCTGGATTGCCCGAACAACCGTAGTATGATACAATTGGATCCAGTTAGTAGAATCCCCCCGGTTGTTCTATTATTACCTCTAGCTTTATATCCACAAACCCCAGAGTACGCTCCCTTAACAACACGCCTCGTCTTGTACACCCTATGGCTCACCTCCCACCAATTCCTATCTTCAACCTTCCTCTTGCCTCTGTAACTCTTGTACCTTCCTTTAACTATCCCCCTTGGGATCAGCAATTGGATCGTATCACCGAAACCCTCCAAGAACGGTCTCATGTCTTATCCCACGTTCAGCCCCTCACCTACGTCAACGCCGCCACTGTCATACTAATACTAATAATCATCTTCCTTGCTTGCCGCCCGTGTCGACGACTGAAGTGGAATGCCCCTACTTCGGAGCCCTCACCTTCGGAAGAAGCCCCGGACGGTCTGCCCCAATCTTCGGCCCCCCGTTAGCTGTCACTACACCGAGAAATCCAAATTTTAATTAGTTAGCTAGCACGTAAATATTAGTTTTTGTTTCTGCTTAAAACTGTTAATCGTATTATTTTTTTGTTTAATTGTCACTTCTGCAGAAGGGGAGGTAGTGTCCCGTAGTGTAAATCCTTACGGTACAAACGAGTTCGTCTCCGACGAATTGCATTCTAACCTTGAACCCAAAATTCCTTTGTTCTGACATCACAGAGTGTGCATTCTTTCATACGCGGAGAAATCCCATGTAATCCACAAAATCCCAGTAATCCCATGTAATCCGCGAAATCCCAGTAATCCCAACCTAAATTGTTAGATGCGAGGTGCATATGAAAATATGCACATCGCATGAATTCTTCGATCCCTCCGCGTCTCTATTATTGTCAGCATCACGCGATGCAAGGCAAGCGTCTATAAACACCTCAGTTTTTTATTTTTTTATTATTAAATTTTTCTAAAATCTTGACCTATTCCCATAGATAAAGCATAATTGTGTCAACCTATAGCCCACCTGATTTCCCCTAGCTCGACCTACTCGCATACCAAATTTCAGCTCTCTCTAACCCCTATTTCTCTTCGGGTTCGACCCTCCTTTCATGCCGCCCCTCTGGCGCCTCTCGATCCTACAATTATGCTTTATTATCAAAAGAAAAATGTAAACTCCGCGAAACCTATTTCGATCATGATTGGTTCGCCCCCGAACTCTCCCGAAGTTCAATCTCCCAATCGAGGCTGTCAACTAAAGTCGCCTCCGCCTAAATTCGAATATCGAAAACTATTATAGGCGCTTGCTGTTAGACTCCGCCCGTAAGAGGGTGACCCTTAGTTTACCTCGTCTCCGCCTACCCCGAGGTTATAAAAACCCCGAGAGCGTCGGTAACGAGGTTCTTTGCTTTCTGACAATCTTCATACTACGTAAACTCTGTGACTTAATTCTGTAATTATTCGTGCAGTGGCACTACCCCTCCGGATCAAATTAGCTTCCATTTGATAATGGAACTTAACTTCAAATCTATATAAATTGTACATTGTGCTTTAGTTAACTTGTTCCCGATTTATCTGTCTTAAGTCTCACCTTAAGAGCTGTATATATAATCGTCATTTTTTACTTAACTAAAGTTAATTTATTATTTAATTTAATTTAATTAATATAATTTAATTTCATTTAATTAATTTAATTTTTACTATCAAAAGAATTCTGTACCCAAAGTGAATTAATAAAAAGACTGTTAAATTGAGTTAGTCGTTTCCATTCACCGCATAAACTCGATACAACCCCCGCACGGAAGCACTCGAAGGTAATCTTCCGAAACTTTACAACCAATTGAGGTAAGAGTGGTCAGTGACATCCACACACATTTGTTTGACAAGGCGCGAGCGCCGAGTGCATCCACTGGCGTTGACGTGAAACGCGACACCTCCAAGGAGTTTTTCTTGGGAGTTCGCATAACCCGAGAGTGACGTTGTCCATCATCCTTCGGATACAATTCCGACTCCAACTAAGGGGACCGCCCCCGGAATTTATCGTCCTTAGTCGTCTTCTACAATCGAGTGGCCCATTTAGGGTCATACCCCTTGACACTACTGTGATCTGAAGAATGTCATCTCGCATCTGAAAGTTACCAACGACGTGGCAGAGAGAGGGATAAAACTGACAGAAGATTACGCGAACACTGTCACAAAAGACGAGTCACAGCTGCCGGGTCTTCTTCAGCTCGTGGAAAAGAGCCGGAAAGAACTCGGTGAATTCAAGAAGTCGTCACTTGCCAAGATGACGTAGCGCAGAGGGAAAGGGAGTTAGCAGAGTGAGTACATGGCGCACGCCTTAAGATGACGTATGTTCTAACCACGATTCATACACTTTTTGAACCTAGTTAGGGGCACCGGAGTAAGTGCCTTTAGTGATATCGGTAAACCGTTTTAATACAAAATACATTTGATCTTTCCTTATTCGTTTTGTCTTATCTTAAAAAGCAGACAATGGCAGAGAGCATATGGAGGTACGGGGACAAATACGGTATTTTAAATTTTAATGCTATCTCAAGGTGAGTATAACTTCTAAACCACTTGTCCTATCAACTTGGTAGGTATCTGAGAGGATTTCTTTCACTGAGAGGATTCAGAAAATATGGTCATTTGATGATTTATCTTTATTCAGTAAAAAATTGTCAATTTGGCCAAATTTCCAAAATTGAAATTTTCAAGGTCGATGCGCGACCCCTAAATATTGATCGATTTTGGTAAAAAT